>JAWDGP010007226.1:0-25194 GCA_033675545.1 Elysia crispata | reverse complement strand
ACTTTACCTTTTTATTTAGAAGTATTCACATGACGCAATTGTAAGGTCACATCCATGTGTAGGTAAATTATATTTGCCTTACGGAACCAATTCTCATTGATAACTTACAGGTCTGCCGACAGTAAATACACAATTTAAAAAAAAGGTAAAATTAAATAAAAAGAAAAGAAATAACGGCGATCGCTTCAAATGATTTAAAAGAAAGCCAGCCATTGGTGTTTTGTTCCCTTGTTTTATTTTGTCATAATTTTTTTCCTTCTTTCATATCTCTTTTTATCTTTTAGCGTCGACTAAATGTAATCTTGTAAAGATTACATCACTCGATTCTTTGAGGACTCAGCTGACACAATTCGCAGAAATCAAAAGGGCGGGAAGCGTGAGTATAAGATCTTTAATGACAGATCGTATCTTCTAACATAGAGAGTCCTGTGTGAGTATAGACCTTTAATGACAGTTCTTATCTTCTAACATAGAGAGTCCTGTGTGAGTATAGAACTTTAATGATATATCTTATCTTCTTACCTAGAAGGTTCTGTGTGAGTATAGACTTGCTTCAATGACAGATCTTATCTTCTTACCTAGAAGGTTCTGTGTGAGTATAGACCTTTAATGACAGATCTTATCTTCTTACCTAGAAGGTTCTGTGTGAGTATAGACCTTTAATGACAGATCTTATCTTCTTACCTAGAAGGTTCTGTGTGAGTATAGACCTTTAATGACATATCTTATCTTCTTACCTAGAAGGTTCTGTGTGAGTATAGAACTTAAATGACAGATCTTATCTTCTTACCTACAGAGTTCTTTGTGAGTATAGACCTTTAATGACAGATCTTATCTTCTAACATAGAGAGTCCTGTGTGAATATAGACCTTTAATGACAGATCTTATCTTCTAACATAGAGAGTCCTGTGTGAGTATAGAACCTAATGACGGTTCTTATCTTCTTACCTAGAGAGTTCTTGTTTGAGTAGAGTATAGAACTTTAATGACAGATCTTATCTTCTTACCTAGAGAGTAAGAGTGTGAGTCGAGTATAGAACTTTAATGATAGTTCTTTCTCCTTACCTAAAGAGTTAGAGTGTGAGTCGAGTATAGAACTTAATGATAATTCTTTCTCCTTACCTAGAGAGTTCCTGTGTGAGTCGAGTATAGAACTTTAATGATAGCTCTTTCTCCTTACCTAGAGAGTTAGAGTGTGAGTCGAGTATAGAACTTTAATGATAGCTCTTTCTCCTTACCTAGAGAGTTAGAGTGTGAGTATAGAACTTTAATAATAGTTTTTATCTTCTTACTTGAAGAGTTCCTGTGTGAGTATAGAACTTTAATGATAGTTTTTATCTTCTTACTTGAAGAGTTTCTGTGTGAGTATAGAACTTTAATAATAGTTTTTATCTTCTTACTTGAAGAGTTCCTGTGTGAGTATAGAACTTTAATGATAGTTTTTATCTTCTTACTTGAAGAGTTCCTGTGAGAGTTTAGAAATTTAATAAAAGTACACTTAGCAAACATACGAGTACACGCACTGATTTCTTAAAATCGGTTCTACTGTTTTACATCTACAAATTAGGCAAAGTCCTTTTTATTCTGCAGAGTTTCGCCTTCATTTTCTTCGCTACACAGCGAAACTAAGGAAGTGGTGGTGAAATCTCCAGTTTTATCCACCATAAGCGGCTCAATCTTCCCTAATTACCAATTTTTAAATTGCCGACGCTCATTCAGACTGACCCAGTGAGCTGAGTGTTGAGACTCAGTGAGGAGACAGGTCGTCTAAACAAGACTTAGTGGCCATGATTAACTGGCTGGATTTTTTTTCAAGAACTTTACAAAAGAAGAAGAAGAAAGCAACCTCTCAGCTATCACTCATGAAAGAAATAATTGGACGATTTTTAAACCTGGTCAAACATTTTTATGGATCCTCAGCTAAACCTCGACAAATTTGCAAAAACTTAACTGTGTGTAAAGATTAAATTTTGTACTACTGCCAACTATTTTAGACCTAAGTTATTTCCTTGTAAAGATCTGCAATCCCTTCGGAGAAAACGTATAATTTGTGTGCATTGAATCTTTGTTTTGGCAATTTTTAAACATTCATTTTTAATTATACTTCTTATTTGTGACGGTTCAGGGTAGATTGATTGTATCTTCCTTACAGTGTCAGTGAAGGATTTTCAACATGGCTGGCGTGTGGCAAGGAAGACAAAGGAAGAAAAGACAACTCATCCTTTAATAACAGGTACGTACACACTTGCCTTTTTTCACCCTCTCATTTCTAATAATGCTGATAATAATATTAATAGATATTCAATGTTCAGTGCACTGAGTTTACACCCGGAAATAAGTTTAGGAATTTATTTGCAATTCTAATTTTAATGTCCATATTTTCGTGTTTATATTGTATAATATCGTATTGCGTTCAAATGGTAACTTAAAGTCATTTCAATATTCGCTAGAACACTGAATTCTGAAGACTCTATTTTTCTGTGTATCATCATAAAGTTGCGTTTCTTGTGTTCCCGATTGTGACCTTGCTGTGTTTTTACAGTACTACAGCACTTGATTACACGATGATTCACAGAAACATTCACATTCATGTCTAGAAGCGGTCACAACTTATTAACATTTATCTCATGTCCTACCCCCGCGCTCTGCTTGTCCACTCCCTGATCTGCTTGACCTACGCTGTATTGTCCACTCCACTGACCACCCTCGCATGTCCAGTGGACGGCAGCGCCTCCACTGCGTGGGACAACCGCCATTGGTTGGAGATCTTGGAGAATCAGAGATGCTCACAGCCTCGGGTCGGTCCGGCCCATGTTGTGACCCGGATGAACCCGGATGTGAGGATCATTCTAATCCTTAGAGACCCGACACAGAGGTAGGAGCCCGCCGGGGGGTGTTGGGCGGGGCCGGGGCGAGACACAAGTTCAGAGATTAAACCATGGGAGGCTTGGTCAGTCTAGACTATGGTGTGTACACAGATAGCTCAACAGTGGCTTGGTCAGTCTAGACTATGGTGTGTACACAGATAGCTCAACAGTGGCTTGGTCAGTCTAGACTATGGTGTGTACACAGATAGCTCAACAGTGGCTTGGTCAGTCTAGACTATGGTGTGTACACAGATGCTTGGAAGATAAAACAGACCTGGTTTACCTGAGAGGCTTGGTCAGTCTAGACTGTGATGTCCAGACATAGATCTCAGTAGTGGGTTAGAAGATAAGACAGACCTGGTATATCTGAGAGGATTGGTCAGTCTAGACTATGGTGTGTACACAGATAGCTCAACAGTGGCTTGGAAGATAAAACAGACCTGGTTTACCTGAGAGGCTTGGTCAGTCTAGACTGTGATGTCCAGACATAGATCTCAGTAGTGGGTTAGAAGATAAGACAGACCTGGTATATCTGAGAGGATTGGTCAGTCTAGACTATGGTGTGTACACAGATGCTTGGAAGATAAAACAGACCTGGTATATCTGAGAGGATTGGTCAGTCTAGACTGTGATGTCCAGACATAGATCCCAATAGTGGGTTAGAAGATAAGACAGACCTGGTATATCTGAGAGGATTGGTCAGTCTAGACTATGGTGTGTACACAGATAGCTCAACAGTGGCTTGGAAGATAAAACAGACCTGGTTTACCTGAGAGGCTTGGTCAGTCTAGACTATGGTGTCCAGACATAGATCTCAGTAGTGGCTCGGAAAATAAGACAGACGCGGTCTATCTGGGAGGATTGGTCAGTCTAGACTATGGTGTCCAGACATAGATCCCAATAGTGGGTTAGAAGATAAGACAGACCTGGTATATCTGAGAGGATTGGTCAGTCTAGACTATGGCGTGTAAACAGATAGCTCAACAGTGGCTTGGAAGATAAGACAGACCTTGTCCATCTGATAGGACTGGTCAGTAAAGACTATGGTGTGTAGACCTGGAGCTCAAAAGTGGCTTGGAAGATAAGACAGACCTTGTCCATCTGAGAGGACTGATCAGTCAAGACTATGGTGTGTAGACCTGGAGCTCAAAAGTGGCTTGGAAGATAAGACAGACCTTGTCCATCTGAGAGGACTGATCAGTCAAGACTATGGTGTGTAGACCTGGAGCTCAAAAGTGGCTTGGAAGATAAGACAGACCTGTCTGTCAGGGAAGACTGTAGATTGTCTCTAAACGAGCTTCACTGAAAGTTTTGAACTACTTACAGTAACTTTAATTAACGTTTCATAGCATTGACGATAACGTTGCTTGCCAAGCTTCTCGCTAACTTGTCTTATTCTTCCATCCTTCCCGTTTGATTGGGATCAGAATCAAAACCCTAAAACACAGGAAGACAATATGGGGCCAGTTGCTTGCTCCAGGTAGGGCACCAGGCAAGGGACTCGTGGCATTTAATTTGTAAAGCTGTTCATGTCTAAATCTACAAAGCCTGACGGGGTCAGAGCTGAATGGCGAGGTTCACGACCAGAACCATCTTATGATCAACACATCGTTACTCTAAGAGGTCACAAAAAAATTAAAAAAAATAAAATAAAAGAAGAGCAATGGAAAACATGAAGCATTGGGATATCTCTTAATACCTTCCCATCCATACACAATGGAGATAATTTTCATTCTAACAGAGATTTACCAAACACTAAGATTTTATAACTTTCCTTCCTTCCACATTTTTTGCCTTTCGCAAAAAGGGTTATTTTCGCCATTGGGACTCTGGAAGAGTCTTACCGGAAGACAAGCGGTTTGGGGGTATCTTGGAGAGAGAAAGAGAGAGAAAGGGGCAAAGAAAGAATGAAAGAGAGAAGAGAGTGAAAGAAAGAGAGAGAGAGAGATAGAGAGAGAAAGAAAAGAGATAGAAAGAAAGAAAAAGTGAGAGTGAAAGTGAGAGAGAGAGAGAGACAGACAGACAGACAGACAGACAGAGAGGCAGAGAGGTTGCACCAGGCAGGTTTCAACAGTCACCCCATAGTGCCCTACAGACAGAGAGACAGACAGAGAGGCAAAGAGGTTGCACCAAGCAGGTTTCAACAGTCACCCCATAGTGCCCTACAGACAGAGAGACAGAATGAGAGGCAGAGAGGTTGCACCAGGCAGGTTTCAACAGTCACCCCATAGTGCCCTACAGACAGAGAGACAGACAGAGAGGCAAAGAGGTTGCACCAGGCAGGTTTCAACAGTCACCCCATAGTGCCCTACAGACAGAGAGACAGACAGAGAGGCAAAGAGGTTGCACCAGGCAGGTTTCAACAGTCACCCCATAGTGCCCTACAGACAGACAGACAGACAGAGAGACAGACAGAGAGGCAGAGAGGTTGCACCAAGCAGGTTTCAACAGTCACCCCATAGTGCCCTACATATTAACTTGACACTTCAAGCTCCAGAGCTCACCTTTGATTATTGTGGTAAAGTTTCTGAACTCACTCAACTCCGGGCTATTTTTAGGTTTACAAGTGTTAAAGGCCCGAGGTTCAGGACAGTTAAACAAATTACTTTACATTCTTCACAAATCAATTTACATGAAATTTGGCCATGGAAGTTTCAAAAGTTAAATATTTAAATTAAAACAAACTTGACTATTGTATATTAAATGCTTTTGTTGTGTAAATAATTTATGAATGTAGACAATTTTTATAAAACTGACCAAAAAAATTAACCCATTAAGTAATTTGCCTGCATGTGAAAGTTTACTAGATCTAGATCTAGTGTGGCTGTGCCTCGCAGAAGTGACCTAAAGAAAAAAAAATCCGGATACTCAAACCTAGACAAAACGTACGACAAACCAGTTCCGCCTCTCGAAACCGGAGGTGTGATGCAATTTCTTCTCGTCTGCTGGCCAGGCTTTTCTCGGACTATGTGTACTTCAGCCATAGAGAGGCGCCCAGTAGAGAGAGGTTTCACGAGAAGGTCAAGGCCGCCATTGCCGCGTTTCAAAACTGCACGTCTCACAAGCCACTCAGTCTTTGTTTGCTTCAGGTACTGATACTATGTTGCTAGCGACCTATCATTGACCTATCATTGAATTTTTTGTTGACCTATCATTGAACTGTCGCTGACATATATCGTTGGCCTAGGATTGATCTATCATTAATCTGTCTTTGGAATTTCGTTGATCTGGCATTGATCTACCGTTGACCTATCATTTTACCATCGTTAACCTGTCTTTGACATATAATAAATTTGACATCAATTTTTCGTTGCCCTATCGTTGACCTATCGTTGTACCATAGTTGGCCTATCTCTGACCTATCATCAATATGACACTGACCTATCGTTGGACTATCGTTGAACTATAATATTGATCTCTCATTGTACTATCGTTTGACCTGTCGATGAAATACCATTGAAACACTGGAAAATACCCTGTGTTTTTACGATTCAGACAAAGAATCATCTAGATTAGAGTTATGTTTTATTTCTATATATACCCTCTGGATGCCGTAATAAATAATAAACAACCGTTCGCCAATGTCTAACTTTTCCATTAAATGTAAATCTGTTACAGATCGTTTGTTCAGAGGGTGCCTGTTTCTTACAAGGCTGGAAAGGAAACTTTTATGTTGTTTGACAACTTTTTATGCACACTTTTTCCTAATGTTCTTTTATTATTGTATTTTTTAATTTTTTATTTGCATTTAAGAAATCCACCGTTCGGCTTCACCTGGGCTTGTATCACATCTTCATCTCGAACTGGCTGAGAGTTATTCCCCGTGGTCATCTCCTGGTCCTTCACTCGGAGACATACAGGGCGAATGTGACGGCAGCTCTAGAGCAGGCGTTTCGCTTCCTGGACCTACGTGAGTTGTACCTCTCTCTCTCCCTCTCTCTGTCTGTCTGTCTGTCTGTCTGTCTGTCTGTCTCTCTCTCTCTCTCTCTCTCTCTCTCTCTCTTTCTCTTTCTCTCTCTACTACTACTACTACTACTACTACTACTACTACTACTACTACTACAACTACTACTACTACTACTACTACTACTATTACTACTGCTACTACTACTACTACTACTACTACTACTACTACTGCTATTTTACTTTTACTACTACTACTACTGCTACTACTACTACTACTACTACTACTACTACTACTACTACTACTACTACTACTACTGAAACAACAAATAATATTTAAACTAAAACTATTACTACTACTACTACCACTACTTCTACTACCACTACTACTACTACTACTACTACTACTACTACTACTACTACTACTACTACTACTACTACTACTGCAGCTGCTACTACTTTTCCTCCTCTTCCTACTACTACTATTACTACTACTACTACTACTACTACTACTACTACTATTCCTACTACTTTAATAATAATAATTATAATAATAATAATAATAATAATAATAATAATAATAATAATAATAATAATAATAATAATAATAACGGTTATGATAATGACAATGATTATAATGATGATGAATACGATTATGATAATGATGATGATGATGATAGTCATAGCGCAGTCTTACTTGAGAGTATTAGCGACATTGATAAACGCTTTCCAATATAATCATTAGGATTTTTCTTTGTATTCAAATCCGATTGCATTAGTATTTACTAAAAAGTATGACAGCTGGTGCTATTTATTCAATTTTGCTGAAAATTAAAAAAAAAAGCTCATAGAATCGCAACTATCTGGAGAGAAAAAAGACGAGTTAACGTTTAAACAGGGCTAAGGATTATTTTTGTTTTCCGCTCCAGCTCCTCTATCTAACGCAGCCATGATATTTCTCTCAACTCTGAGAGAGAGGAACACAACCAAGAAGAAATCATCTGTCGGCGCCATTCTACACAATACAGACGCCATCCTCAGCGAGTTTTATTCATAGCACAACAGCAAGTTGGCAAGGCTACTGGACGATGATAGGTTCGAGTGGCGCAGGGGATAGAGCTATACAGGAGTGGCTTCAAGGGTGGAGGTCATTTCCTTATTTCTAGGCGCAGAATGTTAAGAGAATTGATGGGACGTCTTTGATTTCTCATAATTTATTACTTTCATTTCCATGTCATTTAACATTTATGTGTTGAACTGCTTTAGTTTCATTTGATAGTCCTAATCATTTGTCTTAGCTTGAAATTGTTGTGAGCATCTGATGAGTTAAACTGCCCTGGTTTGAGACAATCGTTATGACAGGAGGTTCATATTTAAAGGTGTTTTTGATTATCAACGACTTATTAAACATCTAACTTACTATTGAACATCTTGATCGAAGGAAAACACAGAAGTGTACAAAAGTGTGAAAAGATGTTGGATGGACTAACAACAAGTGACGGATGCACTGCAAGCGATGAGGGATAGAGATGCGTGGAAGGTCAAAAAAGCTAAAAAGCCGAAAAAAAAAATTCAGGGCACCTGATTGATTTACATCCAAATGATGCCTGACACGACGATTGCTGTCTGTTGTGGGTGCCGCTCATCACCAAATGTTTTCTCACCTCACACTTGTGTAAAGATACAGAACACACTTTCTCAATGCCCAGCTTTCCACACACAAACAAAGGTTTATTTATGATATTATCCCCTACGAAATTAGTTATGCCATAAAGTTTGAGATGTTTGCGGCACTGCAAAAAAATTGTTCCGAATTATTTATGAAGAACGAAATAAAATTATACTTGACCAATCAACCGAAAAAAACTGTCTCTGTTCCATACTTGGGTCTGGCAATGTTTGATTGTATCATTTCTTAACAATAGTATATAGTACACCCATAACTTGAACTTGGAGGCAAAAGCTTTCACAATGATTTTTTGGAGGTTTGAACATTTATTTCATATTTTTCCCTTTTTTATAGATTTTTTTTCGATCTCTGTGATTGCATTGAATCGACAAATATATGTGAGTAAGGGCTTCAGTACATCTGTGCTATGAAAATCTGTAAGGGCGAGCTTGTGAAAATCTATACATATATTTTTTTTGCCTTTTCGTTAATTATTTGAAGACACTTTAAACGCTTTCTAGAATGCTCTGAAATCCAAAACGTGCCTTGCTGCTGCTACTCATTTCTTTAAGCCTCTGTTAGTTTTGAATAGGTCTAGCCAATTAATTTTGTAAAAATCCAAATCTATTTGCAGATGTTTTAAAACATTCATTATCATGTTAGTTTAAATATAATTATGCGGGGCTAAGAGTTCCAGCAAGGCAGTGCACTGTCATGCACTTAATGCGAAAATTTACCGCTTTCTTATAGGCGTTTAAAAGGATCTAAAACAGATTTGGAAAGGTCAGAATAAGCCGATTTCCCTTATTGTACAAAATTACCGAACTATTTTTACTAACGCCTTTAGCTGGGCGAAGTGATATTTGTTAGATAACTGGAACGGTCTGCACAAACACTAGGAGTTTTATTCCGGGCCCGTAATACGTCAAGCGAGACTTCTGTTTGTTTGACCACCTGTATGAAAATCAAACTTACAAAACTGCTTCCTGATGTGAAAAAGTAAAGAGGACACAACCACAGACAGTTGATTGTGCCCTCAATAAAAAAACAAGATAAAACCAATGTTTTATGCAAAGGTGAAGACATGATCTTTTATTATACACAAGAAATAAAGTCAAGTGGTGTAAGATGAATAGATTGTTATGTTGTCTGCCCACTTTCGACTTGCCTCTCTGTTTCTATCCTTCCCGCATTACTATTAAATAGAATGTGAACTCTTAAAGACATAATGATGGACGTTATCGATGTTGTGTGTTGTCAGGCGATAATAATAATAATAATAATAATAATAATAATAATAATAATAATAATAATAATAATAATAATAATAATAATAATAATAATAATAATGAGGAGGAGCAGAAGGAGGAGAACGAGAAGAAAAGTCGAAAGAAGAAGAAGAAGAAGAAGAAGAAGAAGAAGAAGAAAAAGAAGAAGAAGAAGAAGAAGAAGAAGAAGAAGAACAACAACAACAACAACAACAACAACAACAACAACAACAACTATTACGATTGTGTGTGTGTGTGTGTATATATATACAGATCACCAATGTACTTGCTATTTATACATTAAATTTCTTCAAAACTCCTATAAAGAATTTTCTTGGATTGTTTGATTCTTCTTCTTCTTCTTCTTCTTCTTCTTCTTCTTCTTCTTCTTCTTCTTGTTCTTCTTCTTCTTCTTCTTCTTCTTCTTCTTCTTCTTCTTCTTCTTCTGCGTCCAATCTTTTTTTTTGACTGTGCTGTATCGATAGGCAAGTTCAGACCGAGGAATTTTAAGCTCATCGATAAAACAAGACAGAATTCATAACTTTTCCCTGCCTGTAAAACCGACGAAATCTCAGAGTAAAGGCCGACGCCACAGAACACATCCACGGTGCAAATTGGAGACACTAAGATGCAATAACAGTCACACATTATGTACAAACACACACACTCACACGCTTTCTCCATTGATTGACACACATCATGTTTGCAGCAACTTGAGATGCAGCCACTATACATTTCATAGTTACAACAATATCAAAATTCTTTTCGTATTAGCCATGGCTATTAAACCAATTTTTTACGGTTGAATCATACAAAAAATTTGATTGTCAACACTCCTGTGGTCCGATTGTTCATTAGCCAGTATATGTCCACAGCACATCTGGTTTATAATTATGATCAATTGTGTAGGCATTTTAAGCTGGTCACTAGAGCGGCGTGACTTGTGATGGATTTCAAACAAGTGGCTAGAGTTTTTGTAGCCAATATCCTCTGGTCATTTGATCACCAAATCAAAATCTAAGATCTTCCAAGTTAGATCGAGCAAACCTCAGAAAATGACCTCTGTTTACCGATGCTGTAGGGGAACGCGGTCACAACAGGAATTGATAGTGATGGGGAAAGTTAAACACAACAGGTTGGGGTTTTTTTCATTTTGTAACAACAATCAGGAAATATCTGTGACCAGCATCCTCGCTGGCCGAGCCTCGTCACACGAGCTACTGTCCTCCGCATCCTCCCTGCCCCAGTCGTCCAGGGGAGGAAGCGGGTGGGTGTGACACGAGTGTCGACACATAGGAACCATGTGAGGTCGTTTGCCCTCGTAGTGGTTCCTCTCGGGGAAGCCGCTCGTGACGTCACTGAGTCTGCTCAACACGCCGGCACCGTTGGCGTCCTCGTACCCCCTGGAGAACTTGCTCGGAGAACTCGCGACGCGGGGAATCATTCCGTCCTGCTCACCAGCCTCCTCCTCCCCCTCCTCCTCCTCCTCCTCCTCCTGGTGGAACATGTTCCTCTTCTCCTCCTCAATTATGTCCTCGTCCTCTTCTATAATCTCGTTGTCCATACTGTGTGGATCCCTGCCGTAGTAGGTGGGCGAGGGATGCACCACCAGCCCGGGGTACGGGCAGGACGGCGAAGGAGAGGGAGGCGTGTACAGGATCACGTGACCTGTCGAGTTCCGCTTCCGGAAGTCTCTAGCCGATGCTGCTTGTGCCGGGGAATGCTGCTGGGGCGGCAGACTAGCTTGCGTGGTTGTCATAGCGACGGTTGTCCCTGGCAACCCGTGCGAGCCGGGCGAAATGGTGGGTTTGGGCGTGAGGAAAGGGAGCGGGTTGGCGGGGGTTCCCCGCAGTACACACCTCCGTTCAGGTCGCTGTAAGAGGAGGAGCTCATGGCCCTGGTATACCCCCTCCCCCCGCCCCAGCCGGCCCGTCACGCCCCCTCCGCTCAGCCCCGTGGACGCCGTGGACGGGTCGTAGAAGTTCCGGGTTGTGGCCTTGCCGCTAGTGGAGAGAGACGCCGCTGACGTCTGCCGCACGTTCTTGTGTGGCTGCAGCAGGACGATGTAGACTTTTGGCGCGAACAGGCAGAACAGGGCGACTGTAGCGCTGATGTTGACACACATGCACAGCGAGGTGACCCTCGATCTGGGGAAACAATGACAGCACTGATTGAGGAGGGTGGGGGAGGTTTACGCTGTACTGCACAACCGCAATCCTCAGTTCACGTCCCTGCCCCATCGTTCCGGTCCAGTGAGCAGCCGGCTGAGGTGACCTGAACATCACGTGACAACCTAACGCTAACATCGGCTCCTCTATATTTTCTGTTCAATAACTTCTTTCCCCAAAAACAGTTACAAACGGTCAAATTAACCTCTCTCTATGTCTCGCTCTCACTCTCTCCGACTCTCTCTCTCTTTATGTCTCTAGCTCTTTCTCCTTCTTTCTCTCTCTCTATCCTCCCCCCTCCCCCTAGTCGATAAAGTATCACTTATCATCTGCAATCAAAGATTACGCGTTGTCTGAGGCAGGCTTAGCGAGAAAATATTTCATAACCCATTTATAAAAATCCCAAACACCACTTCTAGATCTAAAGAGCTTCAGGTTGTACAAGGATATCGGGACATGGACAAGAGGGAAAAGAGAGGGAGGGGAAGGCTATTTGAAACGGGCGGAGAGGTATTATCCCCCCCACCCTCACCCTCTGTCTGCACTGCAAGCTTTGCGATGAGTTAGTGAAAATAATTACATACAAGTATCTCTATATTGGAAATGAAACGTTAACTTTTATTAATAGATCTTAAAGTGTTAGTGTGTTTCAAGATAATAAAGTAACGCTTAACTCTCAGGTTAGCCATCGTTGTGAGCTTAACTCTCAGGTTAGCCATCGTTGTGAGCTTAACTCTCAGGTTAGCCATTGTTGTGAGCTTAACTCTCAGGTTAGCCATCGTTGTGAGCTCGTGTATTCTGAATGGCGGGAAATAAGCGAAATACCCTTGCACCAGCTTTCATTCTTTCAAGGCTGGACTATTATAGTTCCTTATATTAACTTTGAACTTACCTAACGTCAGCCTAGATCGGTTACAAAGATGCTAAAATCAATATGTGGTGCTGAGATAGAATGCAAAACTAGCCGAACCATGTCACCCCCTCTCCCTAAACATCTACACTGGTTACCAGTAAAATCATGCATTAAATAGAATACTTTGAATTTCTGTTGTAAACGTTTCAAAAGCACTGCGTCTAGAGAGTTATTAAATCTAGCCCCCCCCCCCCCCACACACACACACACCCCTTTATTCTTAGCATCATAATCCCTTTGTTCGAGTATGAAAACAATTAAATGTGAGAAGGTCTAGAATTAAAAAGTTTTGTGAAGGAGCTCTCAGTTCTGGAACAGCCCACCATATCATCTGAGAGTCACGTCAAGTTCAGGACAAGCTTTTCAAAAGCTGTTGAAGACCATCCACCTTATTTAATTGTAAAAACATCTTATTACAAGCATGAATGCTGCTGTGATTGCATATTTTGGAACAATAATTATAACTTTTGCAAAGTCTTGTTCTTTGTGAACATGATTTAAAAGTGATGTGAGCTGACATTTTTTTCTAGAGCGCTCTAGAAATATTCTGTATTATTATTATTAATTATAATTATTATTATTATTATTATTATTATTATTATTATTATTATTATTATTATTATTATTATTATTATTATTATTATTATTATTATTAACGTCATTATAATTATTATCACTACTATTATTACTATCATTCTTTAGAAGTAGTATCTGTACTTAATATGTTTCTCCCTGCAATCACGGTAAAAAAAATATTTGGAAGTTTTCCCTCCACAGAACTACAACACTTTTCTATCGCCTGGCTTTAACATCTGTGTAAAAATTATTTTTATTTTATTAAGTTTAACCAAAGCCCCCACCCCACCCCCACCCCCTTGTTCTATCATCGCCTCACCTTAAAATCATGGTTAGCGCCGAAGTAGATCGGTACAAACGCCACCCAGACGATGCAGGTGCTGTACATGGTGAACGCGATGTACTTGGCCTCGTTGAAGTTCTGCGGGATCTTCCGGGTTTTGAACGCGTACACCGTGCAGAGGATGATGAGGAAGATGTTGTAGAGCAGGGACACGATGGTGGCGATCTGGCTCGCCCGACACCGCAACACCAGCTGACCTTTCTGATGGTGGGTCAGAATCACGTCAGGTTTCTCAAAGCCCAGCCATGTAAACGCTCCAACTACCTGCAAAGGTGAAGATCGCACAGCATACGTGTCGGTTAAATATTTTCAGGGCAATTAACTTTAAAATAGTTCCATTTTAATCTACACAAAGCCATAACTACATAATGACAGGAGCAATTTAACACTACAGAGATGAGTGCCAGAAAATGTTATTTGCTATACCTGACTTGACCTTTAAAAATTCGACGTAAAACAACAGATTTTTTCTGGGAAAAAATTAATTCATATATAAGGGACATTACTTTTTATCATTGTAAGCAAAACTATTCAAAGCCCTTTGTATCAAGACATGAATTTTTTTAAATTTAATTTTGTTTTCTTATTTTTTTTTCTTTTTGTACCGCTAATGGCACCCTTAAATCTATGGCCAAACATGGATCCAGAAATTGATAAAAAAAAACAAAAACATGAATTTAGTTTGGTCAAAATAATGTTCTAATAAATTTCGGAGAAAACTTTATGGGCTGCAAAAAAGTACCGAGGTATTTAAGTTAAACTAGAGGCTTGTATTAACTAAAACTTCTAGTATCTCATGTTTAAGGTTTTTTTTTAACTTACTTGTACTGAAACCAAAGCTAAACAAATGAAAATCTGAGATTTGGGACTTGTGTAACTTGGCCTTTTCACCATCGCTTTGATACCGACGGAGAATATTCTGGTTTGAAATGAAACAGTATATTAATGATTTTGATAAGATAAAGGTTTTCACGAATTATTATGTTGTGTGGAGGATTAGAATTATACTTCATCGTATTTATCATGCACACATTTACAAGTTGAATAAAGTTCAAGGCTTTTCTCGAAAATAATTCATTACTTGTCCACAGCGCGAGAAACTTCAACGTAATCGTCTAGCTTTGTCAAACAAGGTATCTATCAACCAAACATATTTTGATGTGTTGAATGATTTTCAATTTCAGTTTGCATTTAAATATTCTGGGCAAGTATCTTAATTGACAATAATAAGAAAGTAACGTACCTGAAAATTCTGTTTGTTTTCGTCAAGATGGCGGCGTAGACGAAGCAGAGGGAGACTCCTAGAGCAAACCGTCTGATGAGGCATGTGAACATGCTGGGCCTGGCAAGCATCGCCACAGAGGTGATGTAGGAGATGGAGATCCCGAACAACAAGATGTAACACAGCTCGCGACCCGACGCCACGAGGAATGGGGTCTTGTTGAATACCAGAAACACGCCGAATGTGAAGATGGTACACATCACTGGAGGAATTCAGGACAAGATTAAATGTGAACATGACACACATCACTGGAGGAAATCAGGACAAGATTAAATGTGAACATGATACACATCACTGGAGGAATTCAGGACAAGATTAAATGTGAACATGATACACATCACTGGAGGAATTCAGGACAAGATTAAATGTGAACATGATACACATCACTGGAGGAATTCAGGACAAGATTAAATGTGAACATGATACACATCACTGGAGCAATTCAGGACAAGATTAAATGTGAACATGATACACATCACTGGAGCAATTCAGGACAAGATTAAATGTGAACATGATACACATCACTGGAGGAATTCAGGACAAGATTAAATGTGAACATGATACACATCACTGGAGGAATTCAGGACAAGATTAAATGTGAACATGATACACATCACTGGAGGAATTCAGGACAAGATTAAATGTGAAGATGGTACACATCACTGGAGGAATTCAGGACAAGATTAAATGTAAGCATGATACACATATAACTGGAGGAATTCAGGACAAGATTAAATGTAAGCATGATACACATCACTGGAGGAATTCAGGACAAGATTAAATGTAAGCATGATACACATAACTGGAGCAATTCAGAGCAAGATTAAATATGAACATGATACACATCACTGGAGGAATTCAGGACAAGATTAAATGTAAGCATGATACACATAACTGGAGGAATTCAGGACAAGATTAAATGTAAACATGATACACATCACTGGAGGAATTCAGGACAAGATTAAATGTGAAGATGGTACACATCACTGGAGGAATTCAGGACAAGATTAAATGTAAACATGGTACACATAACTGGAGGAATTCAGGACAAGATTAAATGTAAACATGGTACACATAAGTGGAGGAATTCAGGACAAGATTAAATGTAAACATGGTACACATAAGTGGAGGAATTCAGAGCAAGATTAAATATGAACGTGATAGACATCGCTGGAGAAATTCAGGACAATATTAAATGTGAACATGATACACATCACTAGATAAATTCAGGACAAGATTAAATGTTAACATGATACACACCACTAGAAACATTCAGGACATTATTAAATGTGAACATGATACACATCACTAGATAAATTCAGGACAATATTAAATGTGAACATTATACAAAAATCACTTAATTGAAAAATCTCATATAGAGCGAGAGAGAAGGTTTCAGAGACAAAATAAAGAGAAATAAAGTTAAAGAGTCAGAGAGGGAGGGAAATATAGATTTAGACGGAGAGAAAGAAAGAGAGAGAGATAAAGAAAGAGATAGAAAAAAAAGGACATAGAGATAGAGAGAGAGAAAGAAAGAGAGATATAGAGACAGAGATATACAGAAAGAAAGAGAGAGAGAGAGAGAGAAAGAGAGAGAGAGAAACAGAGAGAGAGAGAGAGATGGAGAAACAGACAGATAGTGTACTATCTCACCTCCAGTAAGGGAGAAGGTGACGGGCAGATAGAAAGAGAGATAGAGAGAGAAAGAAATAGAGAGAGAGAGAGAAAGAAAAACAGAGAGAGAAAAAGAGAGAGAGAAGCATAGAGAGAAAGAAAGAGAGAGAGAAACATATAGAGAAAGAGAGAGAGAAACAGACAGATAGGGAAAAGGTAGCGGGCAGAGAGAGAGAGAGAGAGAGAGAGAGAGAGAGAGAGAGAGAGAGAAATCGAGAGAGAGCACTATCTCACCTCCAGCCAGGGAGAATGTGACTGACAGAGAAAGAGAGAGAGGGAGAGAGAGACAGAGAAAGTACTATCGCACCTCCAGCCAGGGAGAATGTGACTGGCAGAGAAAGAGAGAGAGACAGGGAGAGAGAGACAGAGAGAGTACTTTCTCACCTCCAGCCAGGGAGAAGGTGACGGGCAGCACAAACCAGAGACTGGTGGGCACTAGAGTCACGATGGGCAACCGCTCACATCCGGTCAAGGTCGCGTTGGGCTGAGAGTCGCTGGGGCAAGACTTGCACTGCCCTGCCTCGTCCAGAAACTCGTTGTCCTGTAGGTGAAAACAAAACTAGATTAGGATATATGATTAAAAAATATTTGGTTTTACTTTGATAATGGTGTGGAAGATTATTTCATAAACGTGTAACCTCTTGTTTGGAATAAAAATGAATTATAAAATTATCGATGCATATCCATATTTATAATTTTTTTTTTTTTTAAGACATCAATGATTTTATATGTATATATGGTCATAAAGAAGTATCAATTTAGAGTCCCACAGCGCAACAGACACGTAACTTGACAGGAGACACACAGACCAACAGACAGGTAACCAGACAGGCTGGACATACCTTGCAGGAGACACGCAGACCAACAGACAGATAACCAGACACGCTGGAAATACCTTGCAGGAGACACACAGACCAACAGACAGGTAACCAGACACGCTGGACATACCTTGCAGAAGACACGCAGACCAACAGATAGGTAACCAGACAGGCTGGACATACCTTGCAGAAGACACGCAGACCAACAGACAGGTAACCAGACAAGCTGGACATACCTTGCAGGAGACACACATCCAGCAACACTCGCTCGTGTTGATCTTTGATTGGCCGAACAGGCAAGGCTCGCTACAGATAGACGTCGGTCTCTGGAGCGATCCGTTCTTCCACCGTAGGGCGCTCATGTTGAGATTCAACCTATACACGATGATAAAAGCAACCATCAGATTTGGTAAAAAAAAATGAATTTTTTTTTATCTTCACAGTTTGTATGCTGCATTTATGTCTCATCGGTCGTATAACTTTGTGTCTTTCCTTCCTTTTTATTTGATTATTCGCCTCCTCCCCCCCCCCCCTTCTATTTCCCCCCTTTTCTTACTCACCTTTCTCTCTCTCTCGTAAATATAAAGTGTATCCTTCTCTGAAAACAGCTAGTTTTTCTCTGAACTCGACAGCCAGTGTGGGTGTCACGTACTGCTAACAGACTGAGGGGATGTTTACCATGTTAAAGTTACACAAAGATCTAGAAACGATGGTAATTTGTTTTTTGTTTTTTTTTTTTCGTGCGCAAATTTTACAAAAAAAAAAAAAATTCCTGAGCTGTAGTTAAAAAAACAAGAACGATCTTGTCAAGGGAAATAAGTACTTTAGCAACATGAAATACAAAAGGTCAAAATGAATTACCTCCCTTAAGACAAAAGTATCAGTGTCATCAAAGTCAGAGCCAGAAGCTCTGGGATATGTCCAAAAATAATCATGAAGATGATCTGCGTCGTTCTGGTTTAGAGCATTGTCATCATTGACGCGCGATATCTATTTAGGCATTAAATCTAATCGTGCGTCACTCATCATGAACAGCGTCTCTAGATCTAGATGTAGATGCGCGGAACGTCATTGCTCTCGGCCTCACAACTGATCACAAGCGCTTCGACAAAACATAGGTCGTGCTGTCTATTTGAAAGCAAGTACAAATAATACGCTTCTGCCTAATATAAATGTATATAATTTATAATGCTTATGACTGTGTTCTGTGCGAGATGACGAGTTATAAAGAGTAGAACGTTCGTATTTCGCTCCTAATTGAGAACCGATCAAACGGTTGACACGAAGGATGCGCACTAGATTCTATGTTTTAGTATTCATGCCGGCAGAGGCAGCCTCACAAAGATGCAAAATAAACACATTGAACGATTGTTTTCAAATGTTTATTTCACAGAGCATGAAGAAAAAATGTTATAGATAGCAGTTATGGCCATAATTCCACATCGACCAAGAATCGATTTTTTTTCTTTATGACGCTGTTACTGGATATCGGAGGTTGCGCCTTATGACCGGAAGTCCTCACCTGCCTCACATATGCTCAGATAGGTAATTTTACACATTTACAGTAAGCCACTGCGCAGTTTGATCGTTGAACTGACTGTGAAGTCATAACACAAGAAGCCGAACAACACCTGTATAACCGTCTGTGCTCACGTGACTAATATCATCGACCGCAGAGAAGCGTCGACTTGCTTTGGTCAAGGTCGATTCAAGAAAGTCTTGAAAAGCTTTTAGTAGTTGTCCTAGTAGCTAAAAACTGTCAGTTTCTTATTATCTTTCTTCGTTTACGCATATTTTTTAGGAAAAAGGAAATCTGTAGGATAAAAGAAAAAGAAACAGAAAACAATATTCTACCACGAAAGATAAGGTAGTTAATTTCTTGTCGTTGCTGCTAGTTCTCTTTTGTACAGTTTGCTGACTTAAATTTGACAAAACGAAGCGTAAAAAGGAAATAATTATGATGTTAGGAAAACGTAAAAGATAAAGATTTAAAAATAGATAAAGAGAGATAGAAAGAGATGGAGGGAGGGAGAGAGAGAGAGAGAGAGAGAGAGAGAAGGAGGAGGAGGAGGAAAAGCAAAGAGACAGATGAGAGAAAGCTGTCAAAGTAAAAAAAAAAAAAAAACATGAAAAACGGGAAGTCTTTTAACTTTAAAGACAATGACGTCACCATATAAATTATATCTTCCTTGCTGTTTGATTTACCCCTGTTATCGCGGTAAAAACCAATACTCTGGTAATTACAAAAACTGCTGCCCTTAGTATGTGACATGTCAGTAAAAAAAAAACCCAAGAAGCTCATTCGTAAGTGGCGTTGGAAAACAAATTACCCACATCCGCTTTATCTGATGTTATCTTTCTATCTTTGTTTCCTCTCTCTTTCAGTCCATCTCCTTTTCTCGGATCTGAATCCCCCTGTTTGTTTGGTTTTTTTTTCTATCTTTCAGTCCATCTTCTTTTTTTCTCGCATCTGAGTTTCCCTGTCTGTCTCTCTGACTGCATGTCTATCTTTCTCTCCCTCTGACTCTATATCTTTCTCTCTCTCCGTGTCTGCCCCTCTCTCTCTCTCTCTCTCTCTCTCTCTCTCTCTCTCTCTCTCTCTCTCTCTTTCTCTCTCTAGCTCTTTCTTTTTATCTAAAAGTCCATCTTTCTCTGCCACACGTCCACAAATCTATGATAGTATGCTGCCTGATATAGCCTACTTGAATCAGAAAGAGAAGCCTCTCTTCCTCACCATGTCTGTCTAAGTATTTGCTCTCTGTAAATAGGCCATATCCCAAACTCTGCCTTCGTTAGCAATATCGATTTAAAATTCAGAATTAGTTTCCAATTTTCTAAATATTTCATAGTTTTCAACTAATGGATAGATGGACGGCATAGCCACAATTATGGTCAAATTTCTCGAGACTAATGTGTTTTGGGATTGATCATGTCTCATCATTCCCTATTTCTAACATTCGAGTTTCTTGGAATGAACTAAACGAATGGAAATTTTACTTTGTAATTTCGATGAAGTTATGTAGCAAAGTGTCTGTTTCTTGGAATGAACTAAACGAATGGAAAGTTTACTTTGTAATTTCGATGAAGTTATGTAGCAAAGTGTCTGTTTCTTGGAATGAACTAAACGAATGGAAAGTTTACTTTGTAATTTCGATGAAGTTATGTAGCAAAGTGTCTGTTTCTTTGAATGAACTAAACGAATGGAAAGTTTACTTTGTAATTTCGATGAAGTTATGTAGCAAAGTGTCTGTTTCTTTTACCTTGTACGTCTGTAATGGATAAAATATTTTGTATATTTTAATCATAACAAAGGCTGATGTATCTGATAATCTCGAACTTTCAATGTTCCTCGCTTGTGCTGATCTGTGTGTCAGCTGTAACTTAAGGTTAGTTTGATTATTCTTATGTTGATCGGTGAAAGTCTCTGTGTGTGTGTGTGTGTGTCTCTCTATCTATCTATCTATCTAAATATCCCTCTTAACACACACACACACACACACACATATATATATATATATATATATATATATATATATATATATATATGTATATTCATATTTTTACTTAAAGGAAACCAAAAGAAAAAATCCAAAAGACATCTCAGCTACAGTTTTTGTCTATAAAAAAAGAAATTTAAAAAATATAAAAAAAAAACCTTGAATGAATTGTAATATAATTTGAGCTCTAATTTAAGGGATGTAAATGCATCTAAAGGAATGTTTTAAGTTAACTCTGTCTTGACCACCTGGTTCTAAATCTTAATGGATTCCAGGCAGAGTAAGAATGACAACTTTCTGAACGAGCCCTTTGAAATACCCTCGTATTTCTCATGGTGCGATAAAAAGTATATTATTTAGTATTATACTGTTTTATATTCCGTAACTCTAGATAAACTTAACTATATATTCAAAGGACAACTTAGTTCAAGACTTTAGCCAGTACAAGATTTCATCATGCATTAGTTCTAAATAGAATCACTGACATGCGAAAATTCTCTTCTTCTTAAGAGAAAAATAATACAGAAATTAAAGAAAGTAAAAGATGTGATGTCCACCCCCATACCCAGTCCGATCAACATCCCCCAAAATTGGATTCCACTCCTTTTCTAATTCCTCAACACCTAATTAAAGTTGTATGCTTGACAACCCCTGCCACTCCACCCCTAGTTATATTACCTAGCTTTGTTCTTTTGTTTCCTCCCCCTCTCCTATATTTACCTTTTCCCTTAAACTCCTTGATAGATTTACCTGTCTACCCATCAACCTCTGTCTATATTTAACAACTCCAGATCCCCACGCTCCCTCGTTTTTACTCCTGTCTACCCATCAACCTCTGTCTATATTTAACTCAGATCCCCACGCTCCCTCGTTTTACCTGTCTAGCCATCAAACAACCTCTATCTATATTTACTCAGTCCCCACGCTCCCTCGTTTTACCTCCCATCTACCCATCAACCCTCTCCGTCTATATTTACTCAGTCCCCACCTGCTCCCTCGTTTTACCTGTCCACCCACTCGCCGACCTTGACAGTAGCCCCAACTGTCCTTTGCCCTTGCGCTGGACAACTGGTAGATGTCGTATCGTCCCAGGCTGTCTCCGTGCTCGTTGAACTTGACCTGGTCGCCACTTGATGCCTGTCCAGGGCGCGGGGGGGGGGGGAGGGAGAAAACATGGCCAAAAAAGGAGAATCATTAATGTGAGTGTCTGAAGGGATATGGGTCAATGAAAGGATCCTAGGGGATAGGGGTGGAGAGTCTCCTGTGGAATAGTGGGGGAAAGACTCCGGGGTGATAGGTGTAGAGAAGTGATCCAATCATGGAGGGATAGGGATGAAGGACAGGATCCAAGGGGATAGGGATGGAGTGGATCCTGGGGAATAAGGGTGGAAAGACTCCTGAGGGAGAGGGGTGTAGAGGGGGGGGGGGGGGAGGGGAGGGATGACGGAAAGGGTCCTAGGGGAAAGATCGTAGGGGGATAGGGGTGAAGGTTAGGACGCTATGGGAACAGGGGTGGAGAGGATCCTGGGGAACAGGGATCGAGAGGATCCTGGGGGATAGGGATGGAGAGGATCCTGGGGGATAAGGGTAGGGCGGATAATGGGGGATAGAAGTGCCAGAACCTGGGGGATAGAGATGGAGAGGATCCTCAGGGATACGGGTGGAGAGGATCCTGGAGGATAAGGATAAAGAGGGTCCTGGGGTATAAAGGTGGAGAGGATCCTGGAGTATAAAAGTTGGAGAGGAACCCGGGGGATAGGGATGGAGAGGGGATCCTGGGGGATAGGCAGGGGATGGAGAGTGATCCTGGAGTGAGTAGGGGTAGAGAGGATCCTGGGGGAAAGGGTTGAGAGGATTTTCGGGTGGATAGGGATGGAGAGGATCCTGGGGGATGAGGGGATGGAGAGGGATCCCTGGGGGATAGTGATGGAGAGGATCCTGGGGGGATAGGGGTAGAGAGGGACCCGAGGTGGATAGGGGAAGGAGAGGATCCTGGTGGGAAAGGGGTTGAGAGGTGATCCTGGGGGGATAGGGGTTGAGAGGATCCTGGGGGATAGGGGTAGAGAGCATTCTGGTGGATAGAGGTGGAGAGCAATCTGGTGGATAGAGTGTGGAGGGGATCCTATGGATTTCTTTGTGAGGATGGCTTTTGATTCGCCTTGTCTCAGATGATCGTGTGCATTTGAGAATTGATACAAGACCTTCTGAATTTATGTTTTGGGTAGGGGAAAAGGGCCCGTGGGCCATTAGATTCAGGTATGTTCAGGAGTTTTGTATCGTTGGAAAAAATCTTAAGAGGTTAGATTAGGGACCAGAAGGTCGTGTAGAGAAGAAAAAACTCTTCCGTGTGTTGTTGTTTTTTTTTTGTTTTTTGTTTCGTATTTTTGGGGTAAGGATTACGTAATTTTACTTTAAGTTAACTAAAAGATTTCAAAAGGGTAAAAAATTTAATGGTCACACATTTGAAAAAGAGCCAATAAACGAGAATGAATCATACTGATGTTGAATTATTTTTCTTTTTTTTTTTTCTTTTTTTTAGGGGCTTTTTGATTTCGGGAAAGTTATAAAGCTAAAAAGCGGCAGTTTTGATTTTCTTTTTCACCAAAATGACGTCAACAGTTTTTTTTAAAGTATATAAATACGTGTTCAAAAATTATTTTAAAAGACTACGAAACAGGACAAAAATCGACATTTCTGCTCTGTTTTATCTTTGAAATTCTAATCAGAAAAGCGTTGCCAGATTTTGTTGTTTCAATCGTGGAGGAGGAAAAGATGGACGCGATTGCAGCTGGCTTGGCGTATCTCTGCCTGCAAAATGCATCTGGGCCAACCAAACACACGGACGTGTACAAACCCAAGCGTATGATCGGGTTTTCCCTCTGATTACCCTGGAGTCCAGGAAAAGCTAAGGCTAACAGCTTAACACAAAAAATCGTCATGATTGATTTTTAGTTTCATAAAGAAAGAGCCACTGGAAACACTGAGGCCAGAGAATTGAATAATAAAAAAACACGAGACCCAAAAGAGGGAGGCACAGGGGAAAAACATGGGGAAAATTTCCGGAAGAAAAACTGTATGAGAATTATTTGGGAGTTTATCACAAAAGTTTCCTGCGCGTTTTGCAGCAAAAGAAATTCCCAGATGTAAATCTTGCTTCCACATGTTTCATCATTAACACAAAGTCATAAACTTCCACGCACACGGAGTTTTTTTTTTTTTTTTTGTTTCATTGACGCATGTTTATGCCGGGGCTTAAAAAATTTCTAATGTCGACAGAACAAAGAGGTTTGATCAATGGAGGTAATGAGTACAAGATGTTTGATTCTTATTACAGCCACAAATAATTCTATAATATCACTTGTTCGGCTGCACAGCTTAGAGCAGCTATAGTTTTGTTTTTTCTGACGAGGTTCATACTTCATTAAACCTGTACAAGAAAAAGTTCAGGCCTTGTATAACAGAAATGAAATAATTTGCAATGTTCCCACCAAAAAAAAACTATAGGGTGAGAGTTTGTTAAAGCAGCATCTGCCTTTTGTTTATTTTTTCAAATCTAATTGATAACACTGATATTAAGACTATAAAAAAGCCAGTAGTAGTAGTAGTAGTAGTAGTGTGTTAGTAGTAGTAGTAGTAGTAGTAGTAGTAGTAGTAGTAGTAGTAGTATGTCATTAGTAGTAGTAGTAGTAGTAGTAGTAGTAGTAGTAGTAGTAGTAGTAGTAGTACCGGTAGTAGTAGTAGTAGTAGTAGTAGTAGTAGTGCTTGCAGCAGCAGCTAATAGAATTAAATGTAGTAGTAGTAGTAGTAGCAGCAATAGAATTAGTGGTAGTAGTAGTAGGAGTAGTAGTAGTAATATAAAAGCACTGAAAATTTATTTCATAGTAGTAGTAGACGAGGTTCGTACTTCATTAACTTGTACAAGAAAAAGGTTCAGGCCTTGTATAACAGAAAGGAAAATAATTAGCAATGTTCCCACCAAAAAAAAAACGATTAGGGTGAGAGCTTTGTTAAAGCAGCATCTACTTTTTGTTTATTTTTCAAATCTAATTGATAACACTGATATTAAAGACTAATATTAAAAAGCCAGTAGTAGTAAGAGTAGTAGTAGTAGTAGTAGTAGTAGTAGTAGTTATGGTAGTAGTAGTAGTAGTAGTAGTAGTAGTAGTGGTAGTAGTAGTAGTAGCAGCAGCAGCAGCAGCAATAGAAGTAGTAGTAG
>JAWDGP010007225.1:0-21437 GCA_033675545.1 Elysia crispata | reverse complement strand
AAATTTAAGTAGCTATCTGCATATGTTTGGAGCAAGATACTTTTCCTTTCTTGAGTGGCAGGCAGTGTATAGGAGCAGAAGAACATCTCTGCTTCAGAAATCTTCAGTTTCATCTAATAGGGTTGGGGTTTCCGTTTCATATTGTTATTCATGTAGAAGAAGAAAAAAAAACACTTTTCAAGTATCTTTTGGGAATTTTTTTTTAATTTCGTTCTTTTTTCTCCAACTACTAAGATTGACATGTGTCAATGGTGGCTACAGTGTTTGTGGGTCTTTTTTTAAAGTTTACCCTTTTAACCAGTGATTACAATTCCTAAGACAATAATTGTAATACATCTACACACATGGCACTACCACAGAAGTCAATGTTGTAATCATAACAAAACTGAGGATTTAGTCTGGCAAAAAGAAAAAATAACTCACACAAAGAAAAAGGCCCTATAAAAAAAAGATGCATCAATGACACATTTCATATGAATGTCAAAATAGATGGTAGCTTCACTGATTGTGTTTAAGCAGCTAAACAAATGGTAACTATTTCATCTTAAGCTGTCTTTATGCCCTTTTTTTAATGCCAGAAATAAAAAAATTAGAATTAGAAAGTAGTGCAAAGATTTATTTTTATGTCATATACTTGAGTCACAATATGTTACATACATTGAATGAGTGAAAAAAAAACTCTTGCAGAGCTCTCTATACTTTATCTTTACGTTGATTTTTATTTTAACAATACAGTGGAACATGGTTAAACTGAAGTTTTAGGGACTACATCAATCATTTTAGTTGAAACATGGTAATTTTTGAAGAAAGAAAAATTTTGGTACAGGGGTAAAAAAAAATAAATCCCTATGGCTGAAATGAAACCTTGTTTTTTTTTAACTGTATAAATTTTCAGAGAGCTCACATTATATTCACAATCATTTTATTTTATTGCCATCTGAATTTCCTTTTGATTTTCTTACCCATGGTCTTCAAAAAATATCAGATTAGAAATAGGCTTATCAAATTGCTATGAAGACAAAATAAAGAAGAAAATGCAAAAAAATATTTACATTTTATATTTTGTTTACTTAGATGTAAAAATAAAACATTTCCTTATTTTATTTTTTTTTCTCAGGATCCATCAGTCTGCCACTTGATGGACAAGATTGGTGAAATGGCTGGTGTCATGCAGAAAGCAATTGAGGTAAATATATTCATTAATAAATTTATTGGCCAAGGCATGAAATATACATATATTTGTTGTCAGTTGTGATAAGCTTTTCATGAACTTAAATCTCCTGGGCTAGAATCTATTCATTCACAGAAAAATCTGTCGTTCCATTGGGAATATATGGTAAAAGTAAGGGGTGGTCAACAAAGTTCACAGATTAAAAATAAACTTCATAGTCATGGTAAGAGGTGTTAAGACATTCTAAACCTTTAATGCTGTGAAAATTTTGCCAAAACGTTGGTTACCATGGCTCATCATGTATTTGCTAAAATTCCATTTGTTGAAGTTTTTGATTGTTATATCATATTATAGGATTTTGATACTGTTTTTTCTCCTCAATTGCTTTTATATCAAGGTTTAATTATTTGATACAAGCAAATGAATATTTCATAATGTTTATTGATTTATGTTCAGGTGGATGAGGTATCTGGATGTGTGGACAAAGAGCGCTTAAGCCAGCTTGAGCTGGAGAACAAAGCCCTGAGAGAGATGCTAGAAATATGCTCAACTAGCAAAGAAAGAATTTTGCCACAAGAAATCAAAGTAAGGTTTTTTGAAAAGACAATCAATTATACCAGCAAAGAAAAAATAGCACCATAGTAGCTGTTATTTTTTTTTATTTTTTTTGGGGGGGGGTTTGCCATGTAAACCTTAATCTCTTACTTGCAAAGGATTTTTATTGAACCTTTAACTGCTTTCAATTTCAGTTTCATTCAACATTCTGAAGGAAGAATTATAGGCATTGAAATAATATGGAAAAGATTACATAAGGAATATGGTTAACTTGCTGCAGAAATGATTGAGCTTTATGCAAGGTTATTGAAATTAGCTTAGGTGATAGTAGTTTGACATGTTCATAATGTAGCAGGCAGTACTGATGGTATCAATCTATCATCAAAACTTTTCACAGTATTCTGTATTTGAAATGAATTGGATGAGAGACTAAGAGTTGTTCTCAATTTTTTTAATGGTCTCTGAAAAAAAGGATCAAGAAAACCCAAAAGGTCAAGAATGTGGAGAGAAGAGAAATGAACTTTTTATTTTGACCTTCATTTTTGAGACTTTATATAATTTTTTTTTAAATTTAGTTTTATGTTTACTTGGTAATTACCATTGTCAGCACTTGTGTATAATGAATGCTAAAAACTTTAATCTGATGTTACTTGTTATAATAAAGAGGAGTAAAGTACAAATTGTTCGCCACATCACATATAAAGGTGTTGACATTTTGAATGATGCAATTTTCTTAGCTTCTCATTGGTGGCATTGCTATGAAATTGTCCGTATTCTCTCAAGCCTTATACTGATTTTAACTCTTTTGAAATAGTAAAATATTATTTTCTTTCAAATGCCTTTGTTTTTACAATCAAGTTTCCAACTCATTTTGAGATATTTTATTGTTTTGGTTTTTTTTTTCAAGATATTTTTCCATCTGTGTTGTATAATGTTGTTACTCATATTTTTTTACTCTTTCCTAAAATGAAGTTTGTATTCAAATCTTATCTTTTTTATCTTAAAAAAGAAAGTTTAATTTTGAAAAATTTCTGTGTGTTGCATTAGGTTCCAGGTGAGGGAAATGACGAGGAAGATGATGAAGATGACAATACAGACACAGAGTGTGATTCAACAATTTTGTCTGCACCAGAGAAGCAGGCAACATCAGAAGTTGAGGATAAAGATACCAAGACTGAAAAAGAAACGCCCACAGAAAAAGAAAAAGAGAAAGAAAAGGAAAAAGGAAAGACATTAGAGGAGAAAAAGAAGAAAAAATCCCCAGATACTGGTAGAAAAACAACCAGCTCTCCTGCCACAGGACCAAAGTCTGTTGGGACAAGCAAGTCAGCAGGAGACTTAAGGAAAGGACGGACAACCCCTGGCAAGGCTGAGGGAGCATCAGCCTCTACAGTGAAAAAGTCTGTTTCAAGTACTCTAGTGAGAAAAGAAGCAGCCACCTTGAGAAAGAGTCCATCAACAGACATTAAGAAAGATTCAAAAGGGAAAACTCCTCCCCGCACAAACTTAGCAACTACTGTTAAAAAATAAAGGATGTATCAAAGTGACTTTTTTACATGCAGCTGTTGAAATGCCCTGTTTGGCAGTTCAAATAGAATGAGAGACAAAAATGCACATTGGGTGCTTAGGAAAAGCCCTTCACAGACATTGTTTACTGCACTAAAGTGTAAAAGGATCTTGTACAAATCTTTTACTGCTTTTTTTTTTTTCAATTTGATAAAGATCTAAAATAATAATGGCTTGGGACAATCTAAATGAGCGTCATATTTTATGATTGTAAAGGTTTAGTTGAGAAAGATATGATTGTGGTCATAAAACTAAATTAATCATTACCCAAATCTCACTAGAGTATATGTGAGATATAAATAGAAATGAAATACTCTGCTTTGAAACATTATTTTTTGCTTTGTGCCAAAATAATTGAGAGGTAATAATTGTTACAGAGGAGTTATGCAGAATTATGTAAGTCCAAAATCTTAGATTTGTTCTTTTCATTGTATTATTTGGCTACAGCAATATATATAATATATGTATCTATCACGTATGTTACAAAAAAAACTCCACCTTTGAAAGTGATATGGGTGTTGTTGCCTTGTTCCTTTCCACATTGAAAAATGACGGTAAAAAATATCTGATGGAATGTCACTTGTTTGCATCAGGTTGTCACTCTGGACTCTATTGATAAAGTATAGATGTAAGGTATGATTGTAATGCAGGACCTTGCTCAAGCCAAGAAGCAGGATTGGCACATCTATCAGGTTTATTAACTTGGGGAATCACATTTATGATTTCCAACCTGAAATTCTAAAGATACTCTTGGCTTCGTCCTTGATCTGTTTATTCAAATAGTGCTGAAAAGTTGGAAATGCAAAAAAATGAAAAATTGTTTTTGCCTGAAGCGTTCCTATCTTTGGCCTAGATAGATAGCTTTTAGATTTTCTCATCTGATATGAAGAGTTTCAAGTTCTTTTCCTTTGATTGCCTTGGATGATACCAGGTCACAGACTTGGGGCTGCCTTTGAAGATAAAAAAAATGCATTCTACAGGTCTATGAATGTGAAAAAATACCCCCCTCCCCCCTTTTCCTATCCTCCAATTTTTTTCTTTTGAAGGGAGAATTGTGTATTTAGTACTCCATCTTTAGGTATCTCTGCTCAATAAAGCCACTAAATCAACTCTGGTTAAATATTGTTCCATACATATAATTTTTTTCCCTTTGTAAAAATTGAAAGGAGAGAAGTTTTGAACCCTTTGAACATTTTTTATTTTAGCAATTAGTTGTTATCTCGCTATATAACGTTTCTTGTTTTCTCTTGATTGAAAAATGTTTTCAAAATATTCTATCATTTTATTATGAATGGACCAAACTCTTGTTTCTGCCAAATGACAAGTTTCTAAATGTATCACGGGAGATATGTAGTTTTTTTTCCCAACACAAGGCTTATGCAATAAAAAGTAAGAATGATGTAATTATAAGAAATGATGTTTTTTTCTTCTAATTGATCAATGTATCCAAACCCTATATTCTTACATTGAACCTCAAAGTTTCAGCCCATCAAGAATTTTCATTGATACATTTGACCCCAATCTAGATAGGCCCACAGTGTTACTATTATCCGCAGTTGGATCCATGTTCTGAACTGAATCAAAACAAACATCGTTGTTGTCCATATTTTAATCATAAAATGTTAAGATGATCAACAGTTTCGAAGGAAACTGAGTCCCATGCTTTACTGTAAATAATCTCTTTCAAATGATTATAAAAATGTCATTTAAGCTTGACCTTCTTTGTGAAGCAAAAGGAAAGATTCCTGGGTTTCTTTATGATTATTTGGTAGTATAGAGCAATGGATTAAACTGCTCCTGACGAATTCATCAACGGCCTGCATAAGAGAGCACTACATGCTTAGATGGGTTATATCTAATCGCAATCTAATGAATGAAATTTTGAAAACAAAAACATACACAGTAATTGCGAGAGAGTAAAATGGAGATGGTATAAGTTAAGGACTTCTGGCTTTTCATTTTGGATATTCCATTTTAAAATGAGAGAGATGGAACTGTAAATGATACTCTATATAGAGAAATGAATGTTGAGCACACTATTGTGGGCAACTGCAAACACTTTAGTAACTTAGTTGTAAACCTTTTCAAATTTACTTTTGAAGATATTTTCATTTATTTTTATAAACTATTTTCAAAAGTGTTGTATAAAAGATATAATCTTTTAATCAGTCATTACAAAAAGGAAACTCCTCATAGATACCAATACAGGTGCTTGAAATGTGCCGTATCATGTAGGCACAAGTTGGCTAGGTTAACCTATTTTGAGCAAGAGTCTACTGAAGAGATGAATGTTCTAATTTGTGGCTTTCTTTTTGGAGTGGGGGTGAGGATTGCTTTAAATTATCCCATGCCATAAAAATGCCAGAGCTATACTTTGTTCACCCTAATTAACTTGAATGACAAAAAAAATGGACTTTGAGCTAGTGCCAAATTTACAGTAAATAACCTATAGCCTATGTATGAACAAGCAAACATTTGCTTAATTTGCCTCTTTTTGGATGAAGATTTAAAATACGCAATGCAGTTTCAGTAATCACATATTGTTACTTTGAGTTTTCTTAAATCTATTTCTATTTTACAATCTCTGGCACAGACTGTGAAATCATAGTTTTAGATGATTGATGAACTGCACATTGTTAGTTAATCCAGCCTGCTCAAACTTGTTTATCAATGAAAGCCCTGTTTTCATGGATTTATGCAGTTGACAAGAATCTCATTTACCTGAAACTCAGCTGTAACATGATTCCATTAAAATGTAAAAGCCACCATACACACCGCGGTTGTGCGAGACGCAGGGGTCAGATTTCAGGAGTCCAGCATTGAGCCACTCCGTGTGTGGGAAAACCGCATGAAAAACCCGCATATAGAGGGGGTGTCTAGCGAGGCGTCAGAAAATCAAGCTCTGCCTGATATTTTCTGGTGCGGTGCCTGACAGGCTCAGCCAGCTATAAAAAAATTACTTAAAAAAGTTTCAGAATCATATTCTTGTCGAATTTTAGTGCTGATTGATACCAAATAATACATAAATGTTACATAGAATAGGAGATTTAAAAAAAAAAAAACTATCTGGGTCTCATTGGCTCCTGTGGGTGTGTTGCTGTCATTGGGTTTTCTCCTTTTCCTCCCATTGTCTTGCTTTCATCCTATACGTCTTTTTGCATGAATAAGCGTAACTGAGTCAACTGGGCAATGTGTCACGACATATCGCTCTGTGTATTGACCCCATGAGCTAAAAAATTTCCGAAACCCACGCACCGACCCTTTTCCCACTGTGTGTGTGGTATGTAAAAACACAGCGCAGCATGCCTTGCACACATATCTTGTGCAATGCCTAGCATCCCATGTGTGTATGGTGGGTCTAAGTCATGTATTGTAGTCATAGTCTCTTAACATCTTTTTGAACTATTCTGGTTTGATCCTTTGTTTAGTCTTCAATCCACAGTGAGCAAGCCGCTCTTGTTTTGCATGCATGCTTTCAATTTCATGGTTTCTCCCAAATCATTAAAATTTACATAAATATAATCAGATCTTTTGTGTTTTGTTACATCTGTCCACTTATGGAGATTTAAAATTTGTTCAGCTTGCGCTTTTTATTTTCTTTGCAAGGCTATTCATCAAAACTTCCTATCTTGACCGGAACAGTATACATGTAATGCATTTCATTATCGTTAATGTTAGAAACTTTCTCAAAAGTGCTTTATTTGAAGTATTCAGTCATTACAAAAATTAGACTCATCAGCGACATCATATATGGTGCCTTATGGCCCTGTAATGTTGGATGGCAGAAAGGCTTAAGAATAACACTGTTGGAAAAAAGAAAACGGTATACCTTGATACTGACCTGTATGCTCTGAGGGCTTACGGAAGCTGGGGCTCATCTGCTTCTCTTTTACTCAAATTTTTAAAAGCTTATTGTTGGTGAGAAATTCAACATACAATAAATTATAAAATAATTGCATTTTTATACATGATCTACAAGGCCAACCTTATCTAGGAAATGTAACACTGAGCTGTGTGTTGCATGGCCATAATGAAAATGAAAAAAAGTTGGATGTAGACTATGTACTAATAGTATACTTAGATGCATACTATAAAAGTATAAAAACAATGTTTACTGTCAAGGAGTAAATTCAACTTATGCTTAGAAACTCCTTTGGAACAATAAAATGTGAAAGTAAAGATATGGTGTAGTCCATACCAGTTAACTATCAAGCTAATTTCACTTACTATGTTGTACATTTTGTCATAATTTGAAAAACAAAAACATGTTTGAAAATCTTTCTTTATTTGAATTTGTTCAATGTAGAACATTGATATTTGATTTAAAAAATGACAGGAATTTTTTGCCGTTATGCCAATTTGCAATATGAGCTTAAAAAAAATGTTTTGGAAGAAGAAGAAACTCTCTTTTTAACAAAGCAATCATGTAAACACTTGGCTTACTTTTCTCATATAAAAATACATTTTGATCCCTGATAGTCATCAAGCACAGCATTTCAAAACATCTTTTTAAACAATATTGTCACATGAATAAGTACAAAACAAAAAACATAAATATTGCACAAAATGCAGTCATATGATATAAAATGTCTGTTCATCAGAAAGATTACAATTACATCAACAATTTGCTAGTGAGAACAATTTCAAGGACAAGTCAAGCATTGCAAGTTACATTTTGTTTTATCACCTTGGAAATCTGGGATCAATGTCCTACTGCGGGCAACATTTTTTTTTTATTCTTATGAAGGTAAACCTTCTTTGACTACACTAATTACAGTATTTCAAAAAAAAAAAAAAGGCAAGCTTGGTGGACTCTATGCACCATCAATTCTATTGATACAGAAGCCAGGTGGGTTTATTGAATCAATTTGAGTGATAATATAAAAGAAACCAGCCAAACTTATTTGTCCCAAATGCTTAATTCAATGAAATGAATCTTCTATACTAATAATCCCTGGCCAAACCCAAGAAGCACATTAGAACAACTTATTGATTTCACATGTACATGTATGAGCAATTTTATCAACTGCAAAATCTATTAAAGTTGCATGAGCTGCTCTTGAAAATTTTCATTCACTTAGAAAAAAAAGCCAGCTGTACTAATTGGTGTCATACGATTATTATGAATGATGTGAAAAATATCCGCATCTGATGTTAATATAATTCTATGACAAACCTGTAAAAATTAAAATAAAATGTAGAGCAAAAGAACAGCTTTTCTTCTCTACCTGTATTGCTCTTTGATGTACTCACAACATTAGTCATGATTTGGTTAGACATTTAAATCATCCATTGTGTAAAACAATATTCTTTGGAAACCATGAGATGCTGTTTGGAAAGAAAGCAGGGCATAAAGAATTTTACGAAGTCCTGCAAAGTTTTTTCTTTACGTAATTAAGAGAAACAATTTAAAATACTTCATGAAAGCCCTTTATCTTGCACTGACCGAGATTATTTTGAGAGGTTATTTTTAATATAATTCTGGAAATCTTGCAGCATAAAGGCTTTAGTTTTTTTAAGCGGAGCAAACTTAACATAGATAACATGATTCTGCTGCATTTTTCATCTTATGTTCCACATTGGTAAAAGAAATTACATAGATTATCAATAAGTCAATCAACTCAATATACTTCTGGAAATCTTGCAGCATAAAGGCTTTAGTTTATTTAAGCGAAGCAAACTTAACATAGATAACATGATTCTGTGGATTTTTCATCTTATGTTCTAAATTGGTAAAAGAAATTAAATAGATTATCAATAAGTAAATTAACTCACTCTTTTATCATACAAAAAGATTATATTCTCATGACTATATGGCACAAAACATAGATTCATATTTGCCTTGGTACACCAGAACACTGAAAATTGTCATGTTATGAAGATTTCTATCGTAACATAGGCAACATAACTTGACACATTGTCCACTAGTTCCACATTTTATCACACTTTTTCTTTTGAAGAAGAAAGCTCTGCTAGAATTATATAAATTTTCTTCAAACAGAAGTCTTTGTTAAAAAAAAAGGCATGATACCTGATACTTTTCAGATAACAAGCAAATATATAAAGGTCACTCAATATTGATTAAAAAAGAGAAAAATAAATTTAAGACAGGACTGTTGTAGCTCAAGCAGCTGCAAACTACATGAATAGAAATGTAGACGAAAAACTGAAATGATCTTCACTCTCCAGATAATCCATGAGTGTTTCCTTTTGCAGCATCCGCTTTAACAGGCAAATCAATTTTCAGATCACAAAACAAAATCTGCTGCGTTTCTTGAATACTAGCCCTAGATTGGAGGACCATGCACTATATTGAGAGTTGTCAAGTTGTGGGTTACTTCTTTTCTGATGAAGCTACCTGGGGAAGAAACGCAGGATAATAAATATTTTATATATCCAGAGTATTTCAACTTAAATACACATAACTTTTAGTACAACAAAATCTTTTAATTTAAGGCCATAGTAATGATCATTCAAGACGAAAAATATTTACATACAACTTCTTGGGACGACATCATATCAGAATTATCTTTCAGGATTTCCCAAAATATGTCCTATTCATTATCCAATATCTCTTTCTTTTGTACCTTTTTTTACATCTCTCAACATTTTCTTTTAAATTTGCTTTTTTATATCTAATTACTCTGTGAACCATGGACTCCAATTTTATGTCTGATGAAGTTTTGGAGCAATCTTCCTAATCCTATTATAACAATGTGACACTTTTTTCATTCTATCTTTTATCATATTTTCAGGGGTAAATTAGAAACATTAAAATACTCATGGTTCTGATATCTGCTTGTAATATCTTGGAATGAAGCTCTTATATCATACAGGCTTAATACTTATCCATTTGAATCCGGTTTGATTTGATTTTATGCATAACAAATCATTTTTGATAAGGCACAAAAATTATCAATTGCTCTTTGCTATTTGACAGAGAAGGAAAATTGTTTTATACGTGGATATCATGAGTATCAGACATTAAACTGTTCATTTATAGACCTGAAACAAAAGGTCTAAATTGCTACAATTTTAGGCACTTTGTGATTTTAAATATACATATACAAATTACATTTTAGTATCTTTTTTAACCAATGAAAGACATTTCATGAAGGATAAAAACAGCATAATCCAGTAAGAGACAATCAAAGCCAAATTCAACATATTTTCAATGTTATACAGTCTTCATTAAATCTAGTAACTAAAAGCCAGACAAATTGTCAAATTTAACAAATAATGTCCTGTACAATGACCAGCTTGGAAACATGCAGAGCTTATTTTTTCTTTTACATTTTCATCTGAGGTGTTAATGATTGACTATCAGTATTTATGGGGAGGGGAGCAAGTGTTAGGGCTTTTGTCTAACATAAAAGATTGAGATGTCATTCTTGTCCTCTTTCTCCTTGTAGTTCAATTTCTTTTTTTTTTATCTTCAGAGTCACAGCACTCAATGTTCCCAACCACTGAAAATCAGTGGCGCCGCAATGATATCAAAATTTTTCAAAACATTCCATTAGTTTAAAGTTAGAAACAAAATAAAACAGATTTGGGTTACATACACTATTTCATGAGAAGAGGAATTCAAAGTCATGAACAATTCATTCATATTTCATTCATGGGCTTAGGGCAGAGCTGATCACCTCATTCTCCACGTTCTAGTGAGTGCCTCTCCCACCCTCTCATTCCCCCTCCCCTGTCAGAGACAGTGGTAGATGAGAGCTTGGGTTTTTTTTTTAAAACTAAAATAAGGCAGCAATTGCTTTTTCATCAAAGGCCTTTTCTGAGCCAATCTTATCTTGCTTCTTACACAAGTATCACTTGCATGGATTTTTTACAGTCCAATTGATAATGCTAAATGAATAAGTGTTCATTTCATCAATATTCAATGAAAACGGATTACATTGAAGATCTAAAAGCAGCGATTCCATTACTGTCTTTGCTAGAGTTGCGGCACTCAAATGAACCTCAGCTAACACTTTGGGGTCTCGACTTCAGGTTCTAGCTAAGTGGACCAACACCAGGGCAAGGGTGTGGGACACTGAATTTTCAGCCATAACACTAAAGATCACTGTTTCCATTGTTGCTGCCTGGTCTGTCACTGGGATGATGGGTTTGGCTTAGGTGGTTTACTGACGGCTGCTGGAGACTGGTGACTTTCACCCTCACATGAGCCAACTGGGAGGCTGCTTTGATCTTTTTTTAAAGAGAGGGATAAGCTCATTCTTTTTTCCAGTGAAACTTCCTAACTCATAATTGTCTCTTTTAGTCGCAACAATTCTAAGGTGTGCTTCTATAATGATGTGATCTTTCAAGGCCAACTTGCTTCTGCCTCCATAAGTGACAACATTATGAAGACTGCAGAGAGCTTTACTCTGCTTTTTTTATTTTCTTAATGCTATCACCAATACAAACTGTCATATCTTTCACCATTACCTCCTCCAATAACCACTTAAAGTTGAACTTGTTCTTTACTTCACAGTCTATTTCTTTGATTAAAGCCTCTTCTGTTCTATCTAGCTGTCAAAGTGCCAGGGTAAGAACTGACTCCTTGATCTAAAACCAGACATTGGATGTTTTTACTGAAGCTTAAATTTAAAATCAGATTTAACTGCTGCTTTTTTCATGATTTCTAGCTCAGTTGTTTTAACTATGTACAGATCTAGATCTGGAATCTAATCTAAGTCCTCCCAACTATAGATCTCACTCGCAACACCTTAATCAAAAGGCAGACTACACTCAAATACACGGTCTTGACATGTGCTTTATCTAGTTTGTCGAGACAATAAATGCACGTGTGGGTGCGCGGTCAGACCCAATGCAAGGCCCAAAAATTCAAATTAGTCATAAGTTGAAATATGATTGTATTACATGCTATGGCATTCGCAAAGCCCGATCTCTGCAATTAGTTTAACACCTTCTAGGTTTCTCGTATAATCATATACAGAGACTACCAATTCCTCCCATATTATCAAAGTTTTGCAGCTCCTTGTGCTAAAATAGTGCGGTGGGGATGGGGGAAAAAAACAAAAAAAAACAATGAGGGCCGGCCGTATTCGTGGGAAAAAAATACATTTGAGCCTAAGTCCTATCACCAGAAGTAGATCTGGTTTAATTATGTGTATTCTACCACTTAATGCCTGCATGGTACGCCTATAGGCCTATCGCAGTTTTTTTCCGCCCATCACTGTCGATCTCTAAGTCTATGCTGCTACATTACAAGTGTCAACAAAACATTGACTTCGGCAAGATAAACAATGTGGTGCGGAACTGTTCAAGACCATTCTAAAATTTAGCGAAACTACATATACAATGCTTTGTGAAAACGGAGACAGCAATATCACGGACCAAGTCTTACGGAAAGTGCCGAGTTTACTATTCCTAAGACTTTGTGTTTGACCAGACAGGCCTACATGCGGGGTTGCACTGAACATTGGAAAAGGGTAAACACTAATGCATTGTGACAGACTGATGCTTACAGAAAATGCTGACTTGACAATTAAGACGAGTTTGGGTTTACTCGAAATACGGTGGCAGCCGGCTACAGGCAAAATTTGCCAATTTTTTTTTCAATACTTATTTTTAAAAACGCTGATTACTGCTGAAAATTATTTGCTTTCTTCGATCCGCAGATTTTAAACCACTGATTTCCGCGGATCTGCGGAAAATTGTGAGGCCTGTATCTCAAAGACTTCAAAATTACCAGACTGTATAACATTTCAAATATGCAAATTTTATATAGCAGTCTCTACGTCACTTCATAGTATTGACTTCTCTATTGTTTTAATCTTTACAACACACACATTCATTATTCTGACAATTCCTGGCTTTATACAACTAATGCAACCATCTGTAACAAATGTGAGAAGAGAACTTTTAAGATTTTGGGGGAATGTTGCAGGGTGAAAATAAAAGAGAGCATTATTCATGCACTTTGTTTGAAGAAAGCTGCAGTGGCCTCAATGCTGAGCCATACACTAGTTGCTCGTTGTTTCTTTCAAGTAATGACAAATTTACTAATAATAGTCAGATGATTTGGATAGGTTCACAAAAGATAAAGGACAAGTCTTACATCTCAAAAGTTTACAACACACCAACATAAAAATTGTCTATTAGATTTCAAAAGGTTTTACTTTGTTTGATCTCCAAACAACTTACATAAGTTACAAAAATTAATTGTTTCTGGGAATTTTAAATGTAAAAATATGCTGTGGCAGATGTGATGGGACATAAAGGAGACTTTGATTTCAGGACTCAAAAGGTATTCTTTTTGTTAGCTTTTTGCTTATGGAGAAAGTGAAATGCTGCTAATAATTGTGCAACTCTAGAGAAGCTAACTGACTCGAGAGGCCAGGGGTTTTGGCTAAGGGTGTCATGCCTCTGCATATTAATGCCACACTCTTTTTTTAAACAAGAGACTGATTTCAATAGTATGATAGGGAAATATTATGACTAAGCTCCATTACATTTTTATCCTTTTTGGTATCTCAAAAATCAGTTTTGAAAGTCCAGAGGATCTTCACAGATGAAGCCCTCAAGAATGGATAGCAACAAACTTTTTTCACAAAGAGCAAATATAATTGCCACAAATGTGGCAGAATGAAACCATTCTTCAAAATGGCCACATTGCAGTTTTATGTGACTACCTTATTACTTTTTGAATGTCCAATGTATACAAAGTGGTGTGTTTTCTTGAAATTTCCAAGTTTAAGGTGAAATCAAAATTCTTTTTATGAATTCATAAACCTCAAAGATTTCTGGCCTCACTTTTTTATCATTAAACTAAATGTCTTGATTGATTTTAATACCGAGACAAAAAGTCAAAGCATCAGTTCAGGTACAAATCCTTACGCGATTATCCTAAATATCATATAATTTTTTTTTTAATCAAGCAAGTTTTACATATTATACTTGATTGACTGATTGATTGATTGGTTGATTGATTGGGCCTTTTTTGCTTTATGAGTCTAGCCCATCTTAGGAGATGATCTCAGGGCAAAGTCTCTATCTATGCATTTCTCAATTTGATTTTATAGCTTTCCATTAATTGCAGAAAATCTCTGCATTAAATAATTTATCATGGATTATGATGTGAGGGATGAATATATGGATCTTGATCCCTACAAGAAAACAAAACACATAAATGAGAACTGTTGAAAACTAAGTGATAAATGTTTGATCTGCAGTATCCTTCATATTACAATCCTTGTTTTTTTGACAAAGAGAGTGAACCTTGAACTATTAAGTCGCAATTGTTCTAAATAAATAAATGAAACTGCTATTAAAAAAATCTTACCTCAGGGTTGAAAATGAAAAGATTACCTATGGTTGTATAGTCAAAAAAAATCAAGTAGCTTTTTTGATGTTTTTTTTTTTTCTTAAATGGTCCAAAATGATAAAAAGGAAAAAAATTAACTTTATCAGGCTCACTTCTTATGCTCTTTAGGTATCCTTAGCTATCCAACTTGGATAGTCTGAATGTTTTGCTGCCTTTCAAAAAGAATGTTAAAAAAAAACAAATAAAAAACTTAATCTTTTATTTGAACAGCATTTGAATCTGGATTTGATATTTAATGAAAATGAAAGACGTGTAAAGGGAGTCAGGCACTGTGTTTTTAAAAGTAGCCTAAAAAACAACTTAAAAAAGTGTTCGGGAATCTAATAATACTGGACATATCTGTTCAGAAGAAAAAAAATTGAACTTTTTTCTTTTCAATTCGTGAACAAAGTAGTACTGCTAGAAAAGATAATGTTCTCCATTTAAAAAAAAATTGGTTTTGCTTAAGAAGCTTAAGTATCCATGGCAAAGGGAATCATGGTCCTTGGATTAGAAAAAAAATAATCCAATAAAACAATTGGTTCATTAATCTACAGAAAATGGGAGATTTTAAATTATGTCATTTAACTTAGCATTCTTGTTTACAGGAGCAGTTGGCTGAGTTCTGCTGTGAACACTTCTATATACAGATGCTTGCTGGGAACTTTGGGGTAACAGCCTGGATGTTTCGTTGTTTCCTCCTCGAAAGCTACTACTGTTGCTGTCACTGACATTGTAGCGCTCTTCCTCTGCATCCTCATCATCGTAAAGGTAAGCATTCCTTTCAGAAAAGCCAGGCTGTGGCAATTCATTGGGCTCCAAGACATGTTTTCGCAAAGTCTCAAATGGTTTGGAAAAGCCAGCATTGCCACTTTCACGGAAAAACTGGAGGCCCATGCCAAGGATTGCGAGAGCAGGCCAGAGTGCATAAAGCACAATATCTGTAGAGAGACAAACATTTTTTTTACCACAAAACACCTCCCAAAATTATTTTAAATAAAATATAATTTCACTGTGTAACAAAAACTGACATTTTTGGAAAAAAAAAAGGGACAAAAAGCAGTTTTTTCTGTAACACTTTATGATTGCAAATCACATATTGATGGACCTACATTTCTGTATTGCAAAAGCTGATAGAATATATTACTTTTCCATGAAAGAGCTAAGCTAGTTCTGCATAAAATGATAAGGGCAGCCTTCAGAATACAAAGATTTTTATTTTGTCATTTTGAGATACTTAGGAAAAGAGATTAACTTTCAAACTTAATTGTGCAAATTGTACAATAATCTCTCTCTCTCTCTCTCTCTCTCTCTCTCTCTCTCTCTCTCTCTCTCTCTCTCTCTCTCTCTCTCTCTTTCTCTCTCTCTCTTTTTTTTTTTTAAGTTTGAGCCACTCTGGAATACAAGTATTACTTTCCTTGGAAGTGGCCATTAAGTTTACGTTTTGATCACATTGCAAAAGCTTTTCCAGGGTTATATTTTCCTTCAGGCATTGCACCTCATAACTTGAAAATTTAATTTAATTCTTTACTGACTTAGCTAGGTAGTGCAGAGTCAAAACAAAATTCTTCCCCAACCTTGTGTGTTGAGAGGATAGATGACCTTAACCTCATTGTATCCATCTTCTGTCTGATGGTAGATGGTGTTCAGGAAGATCATCTCTAGGCTTGCCCACAATGGGATGGCTACAGACCAGAGGACCATCATAGCACCTACAATACCACACGACATGATGCTAGAGTGAGATGTGAAAAAAAATTTATCACAAGGTAAATAACAAAGAGAAAATTGCTTTGAAAAGGCAAAAGTATAGGAAAATATTTCCTTAATCAAAGAAAGGTAGTTATATTTTGTTGTTGTTAAAACAAGACATTTACACTGCTTAAACTGGAAATTTAATTCAAGACTTTTCTGTGGTACACACACACACACACATATATATATATATATATATATATATATATATATATATATATATACATAAAACCTCAAAGCTAGGCAACAGTGAATAAAAGATAAACATAATAATATTTGTATCCCTTAAATCAAATGCAAGTTCACAATTAACAGGGAAGTAAAGAAAGAAAAAAAAATTAGCATCAATTCAGGTATTAGCTATTTGGTATTTAAAGTTGTTAAAACTTACAGTGAAAAAGAGCTTATCTCCATGTATCTCTCAGCTGTGTTTGTTTAAATCAGTTGGAGGCTATAGAATACTCTTGGCCTTCAGGTGATAGGACATTTGTTATTAGTCAAATAACAGCTCAGCGTTACAAATAAGAAATTGCATGAGGAGTAAGGTAAGAGTCTTTCCGTCCAGACAGAGAGCTGAACTTCTTTTTTGTCCCATTATATTCAATTTAGTGAGCTGCTATAATTTTATTTCAATGTTTTCTGCTCAGGGTATTTTTTATCAGGGCAAAAAAGGTCAGCCAGTTATGGCTCAAAGAGATAGAGATCTAATGTTTATGAATTAATATACAAGGAAAAAAAATCATCAAAAACTTTGAAATTATGGTTGGTTGGTTGGGTTTTCATCCTGCACCCTTCCTGGTTGGCAAGGTGGCAACTAGTCCAAGTAGAACTAAAATTCAACTACTTATTTTCAGAATCACAGGCTACCTAGAAGTACTTTACATTATGTTACCTCTAAAATCACAGAGACTATTAGGCTCCCAGCAAGCTTTAGAAGTGGGTTACTTAGATGCGATCCTAACCTATCGTCAGTCAGTCCTTGTCAAAGTTCAACCCTGAACATGTGCACTGAACTGTTCGCCCTACTCTCTAGCAGCTGATCTATCTTCCACCACAGTTTGATGTGATATCTAAATATTTGTTATAGCACTTATTTCGGTTGGCTTGAAAAAACAAAACAAAAGGTTTTTACTTAAAGAAGTACAAAACTATTCAGATTTATATTGTGTGCTATAGATGGTACAGCAAAGAACAAGCACCAAAAAGTAAAAAAAATCCACAGACTTACAAATTTGGGAAAAGCCATGAAAAAGACTGCAAAGAATAGATCAAAGCATACAAAGCAAAGCGCATAATTAACAACAGCAGTCCACCAGTTGATGTTACCTGTAAAAAGTGGCGAGAGGAAAAAAAATACATTCTAAATTGTAACCAACTTCCCAAATATCAACATATACAATCAAGCTCAGATTTCTCAAATTCATTGAGGGAATTTTTATATATTTGAGGAAGCCCTGTTAGAACAATTCTATTTTTAGCATTCGGGATTAGCGTTTGGACAGCTTTTTTGAATATTATGAACAATGTATGGAGGCTTCATATTTTCTTGGCTTCTTCTGTATGAGCGTTACAGGGATATGCAATTTGCCGTATTGTCCCTACTTTTGTTATTTCAAACTGCGGATTGAAGACAGATACCTCCCAACAACCCGGCCTGTCATTCCCAACTCATTTTATATGAAAACTTGTCTCTAAACCCCAGCACTTATCAGATCTCGAACTCTTGATGTTAGATCTTGATTTAGACTAGGTCTATATTCAGATCAAAGTCACAAATTTCTTCTAGCTAGGCATAAATTCAGACTAAAGTCCTTCAAATACAATGAATCTTGCTTGTTCCTAAATAATCGTTAACCCAGCCAAGAGCTGTCTGTCAAAGGTCAAAGCAGTGAGACCTAATCCCAGCAGAGGACCCGACAAAGGATTGAACATGAAGCTGCCTATTGCCAGTCCAACATTCTACCTTTTGAGCTATCTGGTGTCCTAACAATCAATAAAGAGATTTTACTCGTCAGCTTTTTTTCCACACACATGCACCAATTGATTAGGCAAGGGGTGGGCCCAGACAGATTTACCTGAGATCATTACCCATGTCTTGTACACATTTAACAAACAAATCTTGGTTACAATCAGCCGCTTTGAAGTTTTAGCGACTGACAGGCCTAGAAAAGGTGCAGACAGGCAACTGGTGCCAGGTGCACAGACTAGGCTACAGTAAGGTGGGGGATGAGAAGGGTTGTCTCTTTATGGCCACTAGGGATTAAAGGCTAGGCTGCCTGTCAACAGACTTTTTTCTACACAGTGAAAGGGAGAGGTAAGGCGTGCTTGCTTGAAGAATAGCAAGAGCCGTGTAGAACACTTGATCAAAATTTAAGATCTGTGAATGTGATGCAAGAGGTTTTTTTTCAAGTCAAGGTGTGTCAATTTTCTTATAGGAGGAGAACATTTTCTTTCTCTAATTGAGAACTGACTTTTTGAAGAAAACGTGTCATAATTTCAAACTAGTTCGATGCAAACGTAGAAATAAGAAGGGAATAAAAAGAGAATCAGAAGGAGAAAACCGATGAGTTTGAGGAATTTGTGATTTCGAGGGATCCGTGTTCAATCTAATCATGTTCTACTGTAAATAAATCTTTTTTTTTAAACTATTTTATATCTACATATATATATATATATATATATATATATATATATATATATATATATATATATATATATATATATATATATTTCACTTCATCACAGAAATTTACCATTGAAGGGTCCTTTTTTTATTTACATTTAAAATAAATTTGCCTTGTCATAGAATGATGATGATATACAAATTTAAAGTTATTTTGAGGTTTTAACATCTCAAAGGCTGTGATAAACTGGTTTCATTGATTGACCATGTTTCAACCTGTCTTTTAACTTTTTAGTGCCTTGATCAAGGCTTCCTAAAGTGCATCCAGGCCAAGTCACCGAAGTGAACAAACTTTTGCAGTAGGTGTAAGAGTGAACTATATCATTTGACCATCTTTAGCAGAGTTGAGACACTTAGATATTTTGTTTTGTGAGGGCATGTAGGCTAAATTATAAGTTTTGAGCACAATTCTGTCCCAAATTTGCTCAAAAGTTAAAAGAAACAGATCACTATAACTCAAACATGCAAAAGTTTGTTCACCTCGGTGAATGGGCCTGTATATTAGGAAGGCTCGGCCTTGATCCATTTGAGATGAAAAGTGAAAAATTGTCTTTCAATGCACAATGGGTAGTAAAAATCTACTGAGAATCTTTTAAGTCATACCTACTCTATGATATGAATGAGCAGCAATAAACAATCACAAACCTAACCATAAAAATAAAAGCATAAACAGAAAGTTGAAAAAAAAAACCGCAGAAAACAAATAATTTACAGGTATAGAATCCTCACCCTTATAGAAAACCCATCACCTTGACATGTCAAAACAAATAAGCTAAAAAGCTGATTTGCTTTTCCTCCTATGCCAACATTCTTTGCCTTAGAGGAGCATGGTGATGTTAAGATGGAAAGGCTGCCCTTGTTAAGTTTCATGCTTGTAAAAGGCTAATTCTTTTTTTTTTTTTTTTTGTAAAAGGCTGATTCATTTTTTTAAAATGATTATTTCAAAACTTTGCTTTGTTATTAAAATGAGTGAGTAGGTTAATTTGATTTTGAGGTTATTTTACTTGAGATATTTTTTAACCAGGGGAATAAATACACTGATGGAAAAAAAGAGATAAGGACATTTGCTTTGTAAAGATTACTATCTCAGTGAGTTCCATGTAGCAGCTAAGTACATGCAAACATTTCAGTTTCTATTTTTAAAGGAATTGGTTATTTAAAACTAAGTAAATTATTTTAAAAAACTGTACTGCATTTTTGTTATTTCAAAGACCTTGAGTGCTACCTAAGAAGTATAAATTTAATGTATTTAAATTGTACAAACATTTCTTAGAAGCACTTGTTGAGTGAAAAGAAATAAACAAATTTACCGAATGGGGTGAAGAAGATAACTGCAGCAACTAGGTAACCTGAGCAAAGTCCCATGAGGAAGACTTGCCCAGTAGGAAAATTAAAACGTTGCCAAACAGCAAGCCATAAGGCACCACCAATAGCTCCAACAAGAACAGCAAGCAATAAACAGACTGGTGGGAAAAAAAAACAAAACAAGAAAACTGTTAAAATATCAAATGCATGAAACTGAAGTCTTCTTCTCATTTCAGTATAACTTTTACATAGACTGATTATAAGACTCTTTCAAGCAGTGTTACTTGAGTAATAACCACAATAAGTAGACAAGCTTTTCTCCTAACAATAATGGTTTTTTTATTCTTTGAAAACCAACCTTTCCAGATTATTTCCAGAAAAAAATCAACAGACCTACATCCACAAGAATAAATCGAACCTCATTATTTCTCAGCCTTACATTTTAATATCGTGGATTTTTTAAACTGCTATTCAAATTTTAAATGAAATGAACACACAACAATCTAAACCCGCAAGGCTTGCAATGAAAGTATTCCACCTAAAAAGTCATAAGCTTTACTTTGAATTTATTAATAAACATTACACTAGCCTCTTTTTAAAGTCAAAATTAGGTTTAACACAACTTTGTTTGCTAAGAAGAGTTTCAGTAATCTGTGTGTATTGATAATTCTACTGTTTAAACTTTTAAAATATATTGGACTCCCCACAGTATCTACTTAGAGACCATATCTACAAAAAAAAAAAAAAAAAACAGTGGTCAGGATCGCAATCCACTTTATTGGAGAGATAAAGAAATGAAGGCTGAGTGAAGGCGGTGTGAATAATAAGCACCCTACTTTGGTTTGTTTGTCTTTCCTACTATAACCCATCTCTATAATTTGTGGCATGAGTATTTCTCATTTGGTCCCAGTGGTGTCGTGACGATTGGGATTTTAGTGGGGCTGAGCAATATCATCTTAACTTAATAAGACTAACTTTATTGTTTTTTACTATGTTAGGCAACATAAATATCGATAATTGTTTAAATTTCTTCAAAAGTGTATCGTCATGAGCCAGAGAACTGAAGAGATTTTGAAGTGAATAGT
>JAWDGP010007219.1:0-18771 GCA_033675545.1 Elysia crispata | reverse complement strand
GTTGTGAATAGAGCTCATCACAGAGACGTTGAATAGACCAAGAACTTCCTTCACCCAGTTCAGACTTACTTTCTCTCAACGTAGTCGGATGATACCTTAAGAATATAATAAAACCAGAAAACCCAAAGTTCCAAACTGTGTTTCTGATTAATTGGATAAGTGCTACACTGGTGACCCCGGCAAGATAGTTGATCTTTATTTTTTTAGATCTAGTTTTAAGCCTCCGACATTTCATTTCATTATGTCTATCGAGCCAGTAGCACTTAAACTTCAACTTTTTGGACGACGTGCCCGCTGGCATGGTTCGCGCAAACCGAAGCACAGTTTGCCTTACGCAACCTATCATCTGACGACACGAAATACTTTCATGTTGTAGCTGCTCTTGACTCACAAACAGCAACCAAATATATTGTCAGTAATCGCCTCTCCACCTCTTACTAACAAATACGAGGCCCTTAAATCATTTTTATGTTCGGCTTTCGGGCTTTCAGAAACAGAGAGGGCTAATACGTTATTAGACCTTAGCGGGTTAGGCGATAGAAAGCCCTCAGAACTCATGGACTCCAATGCTTGCTCTCTTAGGGGACCATAAACCCTGTTTTTATTTTTTAAACAGATATTTTTCGACAATTACCGGAGAAAGTTCGTGTCCCCCTAGCAGAAGCTCACCAAAAACAGATTTAAGAATGTTATCGCTTTGAGGCAGACAAATTCTGGCGTCACTCAGCCCAGAGTGTAATTTGAGCGGGTACGTCTGAGGTGAGCACAGTTTGCTTCTGGTTTCACAGACGGTTTGGGTCGAGAGCACTACAGCTGTGACCGCACCTGCAAACACTATTCAAGTTTTACACATAATCACAAGCAGAGAAACGCCAAAGCGCTACATTGTGCCGTTTCAACTTCAGAGAACCACAAACATACGCAGCTTTTTGTCACAGACAATATTTCTAAAAGGTGCTTTCTAGTTGACACAGGAGCTCAAGTTTCTGTTACTCCAGCGTCTAAACTAGACAAGAAAACAGGACCCAGAGGACCTCCTTTACAAGCTGCCAATGGTTCTACTGGTGCTCGCGTCGTTTCTCTTCGTTTTGGTCAACACAATTTCCAAGCTCGGCTCATCGCAGCAGATGTCCACCGCCCGCTCCTTGGCGCTGATTTTTTACGAACACACAACTTACTTGTCGACATGAGGAACCGTCGCTTGATAGAAGCAGACACATTTTCAGGCATTTCCTGCTGTGTCTGTACATTGACCGCCAACCAACCTTGCGCTTGTCGAGGCCTTCAAGTAGTAAGTTCCGAAAGCTCCTTAATGAATTCCCGGATCTGCTGAAACCAACATTTTCAGCTGCGGAGGGAGTTAAAACATGGTGTACATCACTTCATCCCAACTAAAGACAGCCCTGTCTTCGCCCGAGCTCGTCGCCTTGCTCCAGACAGACTAGCAATAGCCAAAAAGGAGTTTTCTGAGATGGAAAAGATGGGCATTATTAGGAAATCAAGCAGCCCGTGGGCATCTCCTCTCCATATGGTATCCAAACCAAACGGTGGCTGGCGCCCATGCGGCGATTACAGAAAAATTAAACGATGTCACCGCGCCAGATCGGTACCCCATTCCCCATATCCATGACTTCTCGGCCCGCCTTAAAAAGGAAAGACTATCTTATAGAAAATCGACCTAGTTCGTAGCTATCATCAGATTCCAGTCGCCCCCTGAAGACATTCCTAAGACAGCAGTGATCACTCCGTTTTGGTCTGTGGGAATTTTGCGGATGCCTTTCGGCTTAAAAAGAAGTGCTGCCCAAACGTTTAAAAGACTTATGGATTCTGTCCTTCAAGAAATTGATTCAGCTTTTGTTTATCTTGACCGCGACATCCTCATAGCAAGTCCGACAGAAAAGAAACACATGGATGACTTAAAAGCTGTGTTTAGACGTTTGATAGATCATGGACTTGTAATTCATAGCCTAGAAAAATGTCTTTTCGGTGTGTCTTCCCCTGGAATTCTTGGGGCACCAAATATCAAAGAAAGGATCTAGTCCAACCCAAGCCAAAGGTTAAAGTCATCCAAACATTCCCTCAACCGTCAACTGTGAAAGGACTACAAGAGTTTTTAGGTATGATTAACCTTTTTACCACCGTTTTTTTGCCTAACATTGCTGCTACCCTCAGTCCTCTTTACGGGGCACTAAAGTCATCCTAAGCCTCGACAAGAGCTAGTGTGGTCACAAGAGAGATGAAACAGGCTTTCCTAAACGGTAAAACTGCTTTGGCTAATGCAGCAATGCTGGTCCACCCTTGCACTGACTGCCACTTTAGCTCTTACTTCTGGCCGCTTCAGATGTGGCCGTTGGCGCCGTCCTCGAACAGTTCAATAAGGGGTCATTGGCAACCTTTAGCCTTTTCCAGCCGACAATTACGAAAAGCAGAAATAAAATACAGTGCTTTCGACCGAGAATTACTTGGAGTATATTTGGCAATTCGTCACTTCCGTTTTCATGCTTGAAGGACGGAATTTCACCATGTTATACAGACCATAAACCACTAGTGCACGCCATGGCAAAAACAACAGAATTATGGTCAGCACGACAACAAAGACATCTCTCAGCCATTTCCGAGTTTAGCACCGACATAGCACATGTCTCTGGTAAAAACAACATCGTCGCCGATTGTCTGTCTCGTTCCAGAACAACCAACGCAGTTTCCTTGGGCATAGATTACATAGCAATGGCTAGAGCCCAAGCTGCTAGTATTGACGTACAAGCTTACAAGACAGCCTTCACTTGCCTAGAGATTACCAATACAAGATTGAACGAGCAAGGACCAGAGCTTGTGTGTGACGTTTCAACAGGCCGTCCACGTCCGATTATACCTCCTGATTTCAGACGCACAGTGTTCGACGTTGTTCACAATCTCTCACATCCAGGAGTCAAAGCCACCGTCAAAATGGTCTCAGAAAAATTTGTTTGGCACGGGATGCGGAAGCAGGTCAGTAGATGGGTCAAAGAATGTCATCACTGTCAAAGTTCGAAAATACAAAAACACACAAAAGCTCCACTAGAACATTGCTCTGTACCTGAGAAAAGATTCTCACACATAAACATTGATATTGTTGGACCTTTACCTTTTTCTTCTGGCTTCACATATCTCCTGACAATTATCGACCGCAACACACGCTGGCCAGAAGCTATTCCACTACGAGGCATTACAACACCCGAGTGTGTGCATGCTCTCATTACTGGCTGGATTGCTCGTTTCGGTGTCCCTGGAGATATTTCGTCAGATCGCGGGTCACAGTTCACATCATCTTTATGGACTGAGATAGCGGCTCGCCTTGGAGTCAAGCTTCACCATACATCTGCTTATCATCCTCAGGCAAACGGAATGATTGAACGTTTTCATCGAACTCTCAAGACAGCTCTAAAAGCCCGTCTCATCGGTCCAAATTGGGTAGAAGAACTACCTTGGGTACTTCTCGGGCTCAGAACCACACCAAAAGAAGACTTAGGTTATTCCTCAGCAGAGCTTGTTTACGGTGAGCCTTTGACAATCCCAGGTGAACTAGTTCCACCTAAATCTGCAAAATCTATGGATGACTTGCTGCTGAATTTCAGGCTGAACATCCCGCTTTATGCACCTCTTCCGGCCTCCCATCACACTTCTGCTAGAACCTACCTGTCCCCATCTTTGTTAGCCGCAAAACACGTGTACGTCCGACGAGACGGCACTAAAGGGCCGTTACAGAGGCCTTATTCGGGTCCATATGCAGTTCTGACTCCAGGGGACAAAACTTTCCTCATAGACATTGGCGGTCGCACTGAACGAATCTCAGTCGATCGCATCAAGCCAGCGTTTTTCGATCCATTTCAACCGGTCATACTGGCTAAACCTCCTCCACGTGGTCGTCCAAACAGAGTCATCCCTCACGCAGTCATCCATCAGACTCAAGCACCGCCTCTAAGCATCAGCAAGCTATGTCGCGCCCTGCTGTTCAGACGTCTTCACGTACAGGTCGCACTATTCGACCGCCTATGCGATACCAGTGACTCTTACGGTGTCAGTCTTTGGGGGGGGCTGTGTGGCGTTAGGACTTTTGAATCTTGAGCAATGACAAAGACTAACACGTGACAAATAAATCCATTTGAGGTTGTGAATAGAGCTCATCACAGAGACGTTGAATAGACCAAGAACTTCCTTCACCAGTTCAGACTTATATCTCAACGTAGTCGGATGATACCTTAAGAATATAATAAAACCAGAAAACCCAAAGGTTCAAACTGTGTTTCTGATTAATTGGATAAGTGCTACAAGTGTTCCTTTTTTGTGTTTCTCCAGCTATACCAGACGCTTCCACCTGGAACCTCAACCCTGAAGCATCCTATGTTTATTATTGCGCGAACGAGACAGTACATGGTATGGTATGACTGTGTGCTTGTTTTATATTTTTGTCATCAATAAACTTTCCAAATTTTAGCTTACAAAAATGAAAATTATGAGGCAAGTAAATTTGAACGAGGAATTATATTAGACATTTCTCTGTTTTGTATGCAAAACTTCGCGGAAAAATTTATGTTCTGAGAATCTTGAATACAAAGAGCTTGGACTCTGTGAGACTTTGATTTCACTGAGGAATATATACAAAATCAGGTTTTTTTTTCTCTTTGGGTTGTTGAACAAGCTTGGATTTAAGCAAGTGTCAAGTCAGCTTTGGCCTCAGCCAGGGAAACCAATGCAGTTTTTCACACTCAAATGGAGAAGTTGAAACTGGGAAATCACAAGAAATTATTTAAGAGATACACACAAAGCTTTAGAAGTCTACAATCATAAGTATGTCAAGGTGTGCCTGTGGGTACAAAATTTTTAGCTGTGTCATCAGGTAAGGGAGAGAAATATGACTGGCTGTAAGAATTGCCTGGCATAGATGATAAATCCAACAAATCAGGCTCTCCTCTATCTGGGCAAAGCAGTGTCAAAGGAAAAGAGAGGGATGGGGTTTATCATAATTGCCTTCATGCAATTTCAAATTGTGGAGAAAGTGGCATGCAATGCATGGCTTATACCGGTATGGAAAAAGAAGTCTTGTCTAAAAGTACATATAAATTTAACTTATTACATATGGCAAAAGTGAATGCTTATTTACTTTTGTTTTAACAGTGCTCAACTGCGTTATGAAAATATTAAAAAAAGCAAACGGGGGAAACACAATGGGAAAAAAGGAAAACCATAGTATAAATAATGATGCAAAGGGCAAAAAAATTTAAAATGAAAGTTGAAACTATTCAGCTCTCGGCGAGAAGAAAGTATTTTTTTTTTTACTCCACCTCTTGCAATGTTTTTTTTAGAAAAAGGGAATTTAACCTGTTGAACTTTTGAGTAATGCAATATTTTTCCCTAAGGTATGTTTTTTATTTATCTCTTCCTTTTTTAATGCAAACTTTTATCCAATAAGACTTCTATTTATACAAAGTCATTCAGTACAAGGCACAAGTAGCGAGTTATGTTCAAGATTCACTGGAACAATTTAGTTGAAAAAAAAATATCCTACAACCTTATGGTGCATTTCCCACTTTAAAAATTTTTTTGACAAAACTTGTAACAAAATGCATGCCACATGCGTGACAGTTCTAACAAATGGTTAGATTAAACATATTCCCTTCTCCCCATATGTTTTTTTAAATAGAAGTTCTAATATTTGAAACGGCTTTGGCAGTTCCATAGCAGTACAACTTAAGCATATTACACAGTAATATCTTACTTTGTCTGTAAGTAGATGTTGCGTGTAACAAAGTTTTTGCCTTTTTTATTCATCTTTTGCCAGGAGTGGAATTCAAAGACATTCCAGAAACCAATGGTGTTCCCCTTGTGTGTGATATGTCGTCTAATATTCTCACTCGTCCAGTTGATGTCTCAAAGGTGTGGATCACACATGAGAAACAAGTAGAAGTCTTAATTAATTAATGCATTTATCGTATAGTCTTCAAGAGAGGCAAACCTTATTTATATCAATCATGTTTAGCTTGAAATATCTTAAAAAAGGATGAAGATAAGGAGACCAGTGATCAGTGTTTTTCTAAGAAAAACACAGAAAAATGAACCTTTATGATGCTTCAGATGAGCCAGTGAATTACAAAAAGCTGAAACACTCCAGGGACAGAGCTGTACAACTACAAGGCAATTAGAGCACTAAAAATGAAAAAAAATTGTATATAAATGATCCCAGGCCCACATTGCTCTGCTTATAGACTAAATTAAAAAAATAATTTGTTGAAACCCCATCCCCTACACTATGGCACACTTGCATTGACCACTTTTTAAGTTCAGTAAATAAATTTTGGTTCTTTTCTCATCGTTGCAAAGAAAACACGTCACCTTTAACTTTAAGGTGTGAATTGGAGATAAGAAAACATGTGGGTCTCATTTTCTGGTTTAGAGAGGCGTGGATGTTGGCACAGGGAGATTGCAGTGTCTTTAGCAAAAAAACCCATTTTAAATGAAACAATATTTATTCAAGAGTATCTTACTCTTTGTTAAGTAGTTTAGTACAGACATAAATGGCAATATACTGGCTCAGGAGCAATTAATTGTACTGCTGAGACTAGAGAATAGCTTGAAACTCAAAAAGCGACAAGATGCTGTTTCTGATGACTACGCATATTGAATTAACTAAAGTCTGGTAACATTTCTTTCCCTTACTTCTGGCAGTTTGGTGTCATTTTTGCTGGGGCTCAGAAAAATATTGGCTGCGCAGGAGTAACTGTTGTGATTGTCAGAGATGACCTTATAGGTCAAGCAATGGATGTCTGTCCTTCGGTGTTTGACTATAAAGTTCAATCCAGCAACAACTCTTTGTATAACACTCCTCCCACATACAGGTATGTCGAAAAATATCACATTGTTGATCTGTCTGTTAATTTTAAATTTAATGTTTATTTTTACTTATTTTTATTTGTTTTCATGTTGAAAGAGAGCCAGTTGGAGCTTATTGCTTATGTCACTCAGTTCTTTAGCTGCAGGGTTACACCTAGGTCTATATTTGACTCAATACAAACTATTCTGTTAGTAAGGGCCATTGATTTGTTAGTGCCCAACTAATTGTCGGGGAATGAATTTTTATTTTATTGAAATTCTGACAGATATTTAATTCTGATTCAGTTAATGAAATAATTTGAATTGCCCAACATGGTATAGATTCATCAACAAATGCATATTTTAGACTTGTCCCATGTGGAATCTGGTTTTAAATAAATGCGAATTTCAGGGGGTAAAGTGCTGTGGGATAACTAAAGGTAGATAACCAATTGTCAGTTGAAATACAGTAGAATCACTTTAAACCGAAATTTTGGGGCCCTTTGAGTTCATTTCGGTTTAAAGCTAGTTTTGTTTTCGGTCATTTTTCAGGGGATGTAACCGCTATTTCTGTTGCCTTGCCAATAATAACTGGGCCTGTCAATGGAACATACATTGCCCTGGCTTGTCAAAACCAGAGAAACACTGCTTCTTCCAGCTCTTCATGACTGCAAAGTTTCATTTTCTTGGTAGTCGGGCAAATTTCGAATCTTCACGAGCCTTCTGTAACTTCTCCCTGTCTTTCAAAATTGTAGACAGCGTTGAGTTTGGGATGCTATGTTTTTTACAGATCTCTGTCTTCGATAGGTTCTTTTCATCCACTTCGGATAAGATTTTCAGTTAAAATTCCAATGTGTAAGCAGAGTGCTTTCTTTTCTACATCTTAGAGTTGGATAAAGCTAAATGTTGAAAACTATCGCAAGTTGTAGGCCTAATGAAAATTAGAAATTAGAGTACATGTACCGATTAGATGTAAAAACTGGAACTGTGGCGGTGTGTGTGTGTGTCACGGTGCCTGTCCCCCCGTGTTGAAGAACATACAACTGCCTTACAAAGAATGCAGTATCACTGTCACTAGTGTCAGTATCAGTGCGCCGGACAAAGAAAGAAGGCTTCGTGTGTCTATCTCTACCGTCTTACAAAGCACTAGACCTCTATTCACACACATACACGCACAAAAGCACAACCACTGACTGTGCGAGCGAGACGGTGCAGTGGCGATCCCTTGCGTGAATGTCCAATCACCATTGTTTACCATCGCCACTACCCCTCCTCATTCCTGTTCATTGACTGTGTGGGTGCGGGTCTAGTGCAGGGCTTGATCGGTGTGCCCCTCCCCACCCCCCATCAGCTATAAGATTGTCGAAAATGCCTACTCTTCCTTTCATACAATTACTTGCACTAGATCTAGGCATTGGGTGTGTTTTGATTTTTTTCCCTCTGGGTTAATAAAGAGAAGGGGAAGAAAGAGAAAAAAAATAGAGAAAAGTTATTTCGATTTGAAGGCTGTGCCGTTTCGAAGCATTTCGGTTTATCCCGGGAAAGGGTACAAAAGCAAAGAGGAAATTCGCACAATTTATCGATTTTTTTTCGGTTCATCGAATTTTTCGGTTTAGCGGCTTTCGGTTTAAAGTGATTCTACTGTAGATAGATAAACATTTTGTCACTCAAAATAGATTGACTTAAAATCAAGCCTCATGGTTGTTTGCCAGACAGCCTTCTGTGACTCGGACAAAGCAAAAACTATTCACAAGATGCCTGTAAATTTTTCTGTCTGACGATTTGATCAAGTTAAAAAAATGTTTCCATCTCAAAGTATGATACAAATTCTCATTCTGACTTAAAAGGTAATTCTCTTTAATAAAGACTTTCTTGCGACATCTCTCCCAATCTTTTTGTATTTTTTTTAATCAGTTTCTATCGTTTTCTTTATCTCATAGTCTCTCTTTTTTTTCTCTGCCCCTCTCTCTTCGCATTTCCCCACGCCACACAAAGTCACCCACATGTATTCATTTGAGTCCACCACACAAAAATTTTAAATTTTGATTTCTACCTTGTCAAGGGCTCATAGTCCAGCACAGTATGTTGTCGTCTTTGTCCTCTAGCCTGAGATGATTGATAGCAGCCACATAGCAAGTGATTCGTTAACATCAAGGGAAATTAATTGTTAAATGATACACTGGAAATTTTTGTGCGCCACAAATGATTTCTTTTCAATTGTATGTGATCATTTGTGTTTTAATTAGGAAAATTATGTTAATCCCTGAACTTACTCTCTTTCATATTGCCTATGTCAAGTGTCTACATCATGGGTCTTGTGTTCAATTGGATCAAAAGTCAGGGTGGTGTGGCCAGCATGGATCACAACTCTCAGGTCAAGTCCTCCACAATATACAATGTGGTAGAGGAGTCTGATGGATTCTACTGGTGAGAGAGAGAGAGAGAGAAGTGATGACATATGAGGGAGAGAGAGAGAGAGAGAGAGAGAGAGAGAGAGAGAGAGAGAGAGAGAGAGGAGGAGGAGGAGAAGGGGGGGGGGGGTTGGGTGGAGGGAAGACAGAGAGTGAAGGTGAGCTACATTGATGTGGAGAGTGAGTGTGAGGGAGGAAGAGAGATAGAATGGAAGAGAGTAAGAGGCAGAGAGATAGAAAGTTGTAAACAAAAAGAGAAAATAATAGATAAAGATATTAAATCATGGAGATTTCTTAAGAGCATTGGCAATGCTTGAAAAGGATTTAAAACTTTTCATTGCTGGCTTTTCTCTAAAACAGGGGAATCTTGACTAAAAATGGATGGATTTAATATGGAAACCAAAGTAGTGACGGACTGAAAGTCAGAATGAATTTGACATTTTCCGATCACAAGTAATATGGGGTCATTATTATTCTGTTTGACTAAGATTTTATTTGTAATACTTTTGAATTATTCTGGTATTCACATTTTTCTTGTATATGTGAATGATCTGTGACTTTCTTAACAGTAAGATACGACAGACTTTAAGGTAGTCTGATTAACCTGACGCAGCAGCAGCAATAAAATTCAGTAGATGAAAAAACTTGTCATTACCATAATTTTGGTCTGGATGGTATTAAATGCAGGTATCTGTATTTTTTTTATCACTGTATGCTGTTATATTTTCATTGGCAACCTTTGATGTATAGTGTTGTTCACGGCTGTTAAAACAGACCAAAAAGCGGCAACTTAGTTTGCTTCCAGGCCCTGCCTCAGACGCCCGCAGTTAGTGGGCGGATAGGTGATCAATCACCTGTCAGGCAGGCTACAACCGTGTGTGCCCGTACATGACGCTGCACTGCTGTTAAATCTAATTTTGGGATTTTTTACTTGTTTTTGCATCGTAATAAATCTGGCCTCATTAACATTAAGTATGTCAAACAAATAATCATTGTCCTGAATACAACGCTATATTTTTTATCTCTCAATTATAAAGTGTTTAGATGGTGCAGGTGAATCTTCATACTTCTAGTAAAAGAACAGAAAAAAGTCTTGATTTTCGTAACACCTCAGTTTAATAGGAATATTTCAAAAGTGAAACAATTTTATCGCTTAAAAATTGTTTCCCGATATTTAAAAGATTTATATAAAGAACTTGTGAAAGTTTCAAGTGCGAAGAGTTTTTCAGTGATTTTATATGATTTTTTTAAATAATTCCACACGCTCGAGTCTGCACGAACTACCCGCAAATAACACTCTGCACTATAGATCTACCTTAGAAGCCTCAAACCAACACTGTTAAATATGGAGCAGCACTTAGAATCTGAACGCAACCAAAAGCTCCATGAAGTTTGCAGATCTTGTTGTGATAGATCGTTAAGTAGCAGATAGAGGAAACAATCAAAAGTTTCTCTGTGAGGACTTTATCAACGGCCCGTTACTAACTTTTGGTGTCCACAATCATTTCCAATAACAAGCAAAAAAAAAAAAAAAAGATTTTTACAAAATGCTTTTAATATTCTGACGTGAATAAACTCAAAGCACTTAGGCGTCAGATGTTTGAAGAAAGTTATAATAAAAGCTTGAAAATATTACAGACAGACAGACAGACAGAGAGAGGGGGAGAGAGAGAGAGAGAGAGAGAGAGAGAGAGAGAGAGAGAGAGAGAGAGAGAGAGAGAGAGAGAGAGAGAGAGAGAGAGAGAGAGAGAGAGAGAGAGAGAGAGAGAGAGAGAGAGAGAGAGAGAGAGAGAGAGAGAGAGAGAGAGAGAGCTCTAGGCACACGCCCCGCCATTTGAAGAACGTAAGGCAAAGTAAACGTAAGACTTACCTGTAAAGGAAGACAATGCGCAACCCTACATAAGTTTCATTTTCGTCTTAGTGCATGTTTTTAATTTTGTTAAAAGTTAACATCAGGCCTCCCTCATATTATATTGACGCTCTACAGCTTGAACTAAGATGTTCTATCGTTGTTTAGATTTATTATTTTATATCAAAACGCCGTACCAGCGCTGTAAGAAATGGACTATTATAACTCAAACCCGCATAACTTGGAAACGGAGAACTCTTCGCTAATGCCCTTTGGTGGGTGTTAAGATCAACATATGTATGAAATGCTGTAAAAATTTCATCCCCAAAAATTGTTTCACTTTTTCATAAATGTCCCGTAAAAAATGTCACCACCTTATGATTATTCCAGATTCATGTACTTATTAAAACGCTCAATAACTCCATCAATTAAATGAAAAGAAGGGGAAAAAATATATCCTCGTATCGCTGAAATATAGATGTAACTAATTATATGATTTTTGTAGTTCTTCGTTTCATGCATAAGCTTAAATTCTCCATTGTTTTGGTGTGAAAATTAGATCTAAAATCTAAAGTTGCGAGGAAAGGGGAATCCCCGTTCTGCAGGTGTGGTTGACCCCATGACCCGATCGGGTTACAAGCTGCTTCACGGGTGCGGCAGGCAAACTAAAATGCCGCTCCTTAACAGCCGTGATGTTAGATTTGATCAAACATTGGTATCAACGTCTATTGCACATGCTGTGCAAAAAAAAATTACTTATTGACTAATGATAAAGGACAGCATAGTCAGGACTGATTAAATGTACTGGTTTCCAGATCTAACTCTGTATGTTTGGTCCTGTCATAGGATCTTTTCAAGCAACTCTTTATTTGAATTTATTTCCTGACTAAAGGCTCCTCGTCCACAAATTTAAAAAAAAATCGATACATGTATAATTTTGTTATTAGGAATCGTCTTGAGAAAAACTTTAAATTGTTTGTTTTCATGTTTTTTTTTGTTTGTTTTTTTATTTAGTTGTCCTCTTGACCACAAATGTCGCAGCCGCACAAATCTACCCTTCCGGATCGGATCAATTGAGGGTAACGACAGTTTGGAAAAGAAGTTCCTGGAAGAGGCCACAAAAGCTGGCTACCTACAGCTTAAGGGTCATAGGTGAGGAGTTGGAGAGAGAGGGGGGAAGGAACAGAGTGAGAGAGCGAACGAGAATTTGATATAGAAAGAATGAGAGGTGGATTTATGGAATAAGAAAAAGAGGTGGTATTAAGTGTACTGAATCAGAATAAATGTTTTTTAAACTGTCCTAAATGTTTTTTTCTTTTTTTATTTTCAACTGAACCATCTCAGATCGGTGGGTGGAATCCGTGTGTCTCTCTACAACGCTGTTTCAGTAGAGGAAGCTCATCTTCTAGCAGGCTTCATGCGTAACTTCATGGCTGACAATCGACATTTGTTGGACACCCCTGCCCAGTAAATCAGCACGTGGATTCCTCTTTCTTCCAATTTTCACTGGTGGAATCGTACATTATTTATTATGCTCCATTTGTGATCTGATTATACAGGATATACTGTCAGGTGTTTTGCTCGATTCGTTATCAAATTATATAGGATACACTGTCAGGTCTTTTGGTCAATTCTTTATCAGAATATAAAGGATATACTATCAGGTCTTTTGCTCGATTTTTTCAGATTATGGAGGATATACTGTTAGGTCTTTTGCTCGATTCATTATTTGATTATATAGGATACACTGTCAGGTCTTTTGGTCAATTCTTTATCAAATCATATAGGATATACTTACAGGCGTTTTGCTTGATTCGTTATCAGATTATGTAGGATATACTGCCAGGTCTTTTGCTAGATTTGTTATTTGATTATATAGGATACACTGTCAGGTCTTTTGTCAATTCTTTATCAGATTATGAAGGATATACTATCAGGTCTTTTGCTCGATTTTAGCAGATTATGTAGAATATACTGTCAAGCCCTTTGCTAGATTTGTTATTTGATATATATAGTATACACTCTCAGGTCTTTTCTCGATTCTTTATCAAATCATATAGGATATACTTTCAGGCCTTTTGCTTGATTCTTTATCAGATTATATAGGATATATTTGTCTCTTTCCAGTCACAAAGAATTTGATCCAGCAAAACAATGTTTTTCTTAATGTGTTAAAGATTCTCATTTAACCAGTTTTGGGGGCTGAGCTCTGAACATGATCAAATATTGTTCAAAATTGGGAGTTGATTTAATCTTGCATAATATAGTTGTCTTCTCGTTTGTAAGGATCACCCAAAAGTGAAATTAGAAAAGTTTCTTAGTCTTATCCTCCATGTATGATGTTAATTGTGTTTAACAGCAAAATCATTTCAAACCAGACCAACTTGTTCAAGACTTTGCTTTCAGCATATATGACAAATTGTATACATGTATGTACATTTGTATTAAGGGTCCTATGCCATTGGTAAAAACGCGTGATGGTTTGTTGTCAACCTCGCAGTGAATGTTGGTAAGGTATCAGACCATCAATTGTCCTGTCACAAACACGGTACTGGTGCCGGCTTAGAATGAGATTAGCTGCAGAAAATTTGCCTACACTTTCTGGGTTCACTGAATCATTGTATATTATTTTTGTTGTTGTTTTGTTTTTTTTGTAGTTAATTTTTGTACAAAAACTAAATTCTGAAAATACAAATTGATTGAAGGGTTTTTGCTACAGAAAGACTCCCTTTTGAATGTGCACACTGTTATTTGTATTATTGTTAATTGTTATACAAGTATTTGTTTCAATAATAAATTCTTTGTATATACTGTATATATTTAACACAAATTGAATTATTTGTCCGTTTTAAAACCTGTGCTAGCATACATTATATAATGAACCTTGCATGCATTTCTCAGGCCAACAGATTTACATATATGCCAGTTTAGACAATTATAGCTGTTTACATATAAAAAAAAAACTGAAATCTCTTGTATGGATAAAACTAAAATTATTTCTTGAGAAAAGTTTAAAGCAGTTGAAATTTGAACTCTCAGAGACAGCAACATTAACAACACGACAGTTAATGGGCAGATTAATTTGGATACATGTCTATACTCCTTAGGGATTTTGCCAGAGAAAAAGAACATTATAGATCTATGTACTAAATCTAAATGCCTTGTAAAACAATGATGAAGTCAAGTTTAACCAAAGGGCTATAGCTGAGGCATGATGCAATTCATAGTGATTAGGGTGCTAACATTTACCATTGGAAGTTATTGGCAAGGTCCATGGCTATGGGATGATACAATTTACAGTGACCAAGGTGCTAACATTTACCATTGAAAGTTATTGGCAAGGTCCATGGCTATGGGATGATACAATTTATAGTGACCAAGGTGCTAACATTTACCATTGGAAGTCATTGGTAAGGTCCATGGCTATGGGATGATACATTTTATAGTGATCAAGGAGCTAACATTTACCATTGGAAGTCATTGGTAAGGTCCATGGCTATGGGATGATACAATTTATAATGATCAAGGTGCTAACATTTGTCATTGGTAAGGTCCATGGCTATGGGATGGTACAATTCATAGTGATCAAAGTGCTAACATTACCATTTGAAGTCATTGGTAAGGTTCATGACTGTGGGATGATACATTTTATAGTGATCAAGGAGCTAACATTTACCATTGGAAGTCATTGGCAAGGTCCATGGCTATGGGATGATACAATTTATAGTGACCAAGGAGCTAACATTACCATTTGAAGTCATTGGTCTTGGTAAGGTCCGAATTTCACATCAACTGTGGTATGGTCAATTTTTTCAATCAAAAAGTAACCCAAACCATTCAGAAAATGAGAAAATGAGAAACAAGAGCACTGAGAAGTTAACAGACAAGAACACTGAGAAGTTAACAGACAAGAACACTGAGAAGTTAACAGACAAGAACACTGAGAAGTTAACAGACAAGAACACTGAGAAGTTAACAGACAAGAACACTGAGAAGTTAACAGACAAGAGCACTGAGAAGTTAACAGACAAGAACAAGAACACTGAGAAGTTAACAGACAAGAACACTGAGAAGTTAACAGACAAGAACACTGAGAAGTTAACAGACAAGAACACTGAGAAGTTAACAGACAAGAACACTGAGAAGTTAACAGACAAGAACACTGAGAAGTTAACAGACAAGAACACTGAGAAGTTAACAGACAAGAACACTGAGAAGTTAACAGACAAGAACACTGAGAAGTTAACAGACAAGAACACTGAGAAGTTAACAGACAAGAACACTGAGAAGTTAACAGACAAGAACACTGAGAAGTTAACAGACAAGAACACTGAGAAGTTAACAGACAAGAACACTGAGAAGTTAACAGACAAGAACACTGAGAAGTTAACAGACAAGAACACTGAGAAGTTAACAGACAAGAACACTGAGAAGTTAACAGACAAGAACACTGAGAAGTTAACAGACAAGAGCACTGAGAAGTTAACAGACAAGAGCACTGAGAAGTTAACAGACAAGAACACTGAGAAGTTAACAGACAAGAACACTGAGAAGTTAACAGACAAGAGCACTGAGAAGTTAACAGACAAGGACACTGAGAAGTTAACAGACAAGGACACTGAGAAGTTAACAGACAAGGACACTGAGAAGTTAACAGACAAGGACACTGAGAAGTTAACAGACAAGAACACTGAGAAGTTAACAGACAAGAACACTGAGAAGTTAACAGACAAGAACACTGAGAAGTTAACAGACAAGAACACTGAGAAGTTAACAGACAAGAACACTGAGAAGTTAACAGACAAGAACACTGAGAAGTTAACAGACAAGAACACTGAGAAGTTAACAGACAAGAACACTGAGAAGTTAACAGACAAGAACACTGAGAAGTTAACAGACAAGGACACTGAGAAGTTAACAGACAAGGACACTGAGAAGTTAACAGACAAGAACACTGAGAAGTTAACAGACAAGAACACTGAGAAGTTAACAGACAAGAACACTGAGAAGTTAACAGACAAGAACACTGAGAAGTTAACAGACAAGAACACTGAGAAGTTAACAGACAAGGACACTGAGAAGTTAACAGACAAGGACACTGAGAAGTTAACAGACAAGAACACTGAGAAGTTAACAGACAAGAACACTGAGAAGTTAACAGACAAGAACACTGAGAAGTTAACAGACAAGAACATTGAGAAGTTAACAGACAAGAACACTGAGAAGTTAACAGACAAGGACATTGAGAAGTTAACAGACAAGAACACTGAGAAGTTAACAGACAAGAACACTGAGAAGTTAACAGACAAGGACATTGAGAAGTTAACAGACAAGAACACTGAGAAGTTAACAGACAAGAACACTGAGAAGTTAACAGACAAGAACACTGAGAAGTTAACAGACAAGAACATTGAGAAGTTAACAGACAAGAACACTGAGAAGTTAACAGACAAGGACACTGAGAAGTTAACAGACAAGGACATTGAGAAGTTAACAGACAAGAACACTGAGAAGTTAACAGACAAGGACATTGAGAAGTTAACAGACAAGAACATTGAGAAGTTAACAGACAAGAACACTGAGAAGTTAACAGACAAGGACATTGAGAAACCTATGAAGAAAACACTCAGAAATAGACACACCACATGTAACTTTATGAAAATAGTTGCCTGTGTACACAAGCTTTGTTTTGTTTGATTCGGTAGGAATTCTTTGTAAATTTATGTGAACTGTGTGATGGTTCGAGATTGTGGGTTCACAAACAATAAGATAAAGGACCAAGAGACATGTTTTTAGCAACCGGAAGTAGGAGGGTTTATTTCTGTAAAGTTAACATCGTTCTTGGATGCATTCACATAATTCATATTTATAAACTATAGCTAGTTACTAAGTAATAATGCATAATAGATTAATACATCACATATCCTCTCCTCTCCGCGAAAAAAAAAAGTAAGTTGTACTGTAATATTTTAAGAACATGTAAGTATTCATTATTATGGGTTTAAAGAAAAATAGTAGTGAATTAACTTTTTACTTGGAGTGTTGAAAGTTGAAGAATACAGTGTATCATTCAAGTACATATTTTTAATTAAAGTTAATAAACAGTGTCAAAAGATAACATAGAAATTAACTTGATATTGATAGGTTTGAAATTAAATAAAATGTCCATGGGAGGATAATGTTCAAAGTTCAAAGTAAACTTGGACTTGAGACATCATTCGTTCCTCGGAATAAGTGTGATTGAAAAATTTAATAATTCAAAAGAGAAACTAATAGAAGAGCCTTTTTGGCGAAAGCTCTAGTAGCTTAATGAACCTAGATAATTAGTTTTAAAAAAATGTGGTGTGTTACAATGTGTTAGTTGTCGCTGCACATCCCTTGTAATAAAACATGCCTAGTCTGTGTATCTGGCGGGAACTTTGACAACGCGACCACTTCTAGTGCGTGTAGTGTGATTGTGTACCCGAGACTGTGTGTCAGGGGGTGAGGGCGAGGACTCTTGCTCAGCCCTATCGTTGACCATGGGAGGAAGCATGGTCTGAGGTGGAGTTGGCGGAGATTTTGCCTCTGAACTTGGGTTTTGCACAAGTGTGCGTTGAAGATTAGGATTAATAGGAGGCAGGATGGGCTCTGGAGTGGTTGGAGAGCTGGTGCTTGATGATGTGTGAATTATTTGGTCACAGTGCCGTCGCCAGATCACTCCAGGTGCAATCTCCACCTCATAGCTGCGAGATCCAGTTTGGGCAGAAATAGTGCCATGTTGCCATCTCTGGTGTTGTCTGTAGTCTCTAACGAGGACTTTATCTCCAATGTTAAAGAGACGCAGTGCAGCTTGTGAATGAGACTTGACTTGGTCTGATTGGTTGTATGACACTTTCGTCTTGATATCAGGGAGTGCCTGATCAATTTTGGTTCGGAGCTTTCTTCCAAACATGAGAGATGCTGGGGTCTCACCAGTCGTGGAGTGAGGTGAGTTTCTATAGGCAAGGAGGAATCTGGCAAGTTTTGTGTAAACATTACCCTTGTCGTCTTTAGCTGATTTCATAGCTGACTTAAACGTTTGTACATGCGTTCTGCAAATCCGTTAGTTGCAGGATGATAAGGCGCTGTCTTGGTATGCTTGATGCCATTGCTTCTGACAAAAGTTGCAAATTCTTCTGATGTAAATTGTGCACCATTGTCAGAGACCAAATATGGTACTGAGAATATTGATTGTAGCTGATGATGATGTACTCGATGTTGGTATGATCTCAGTCCATTTCGAATGAGCATCCACTACTATGAGAAACTTGGAACTCATGAAGGGTCCAGCAAAATCAATGTGGATCCGTTGCCATGGTTTTTCAGGCCATTGCCATGGATGAAGTGGTGCGTGAAGTGGATCAGGCTGTGACATGGCACATCCACTGCAGCTTTTGGCGATCATTTCAATGTCCTTGTCCATAGCAGGCCACCAGACATAGTTTCTAGCAAGATTTTTTCATCTTTGCGGTACCTAGGTGTCCAGTATGAAGCGTTTGTAGGATTGATGGGCGTAGCTTGCATGGTGGAACAACTCTGTATCCCCACAAGAGACAGTCTTGTTGAACTGTAAGTTCCTGTCGTATGTTTTGGTAGCTTCTTAGTTCCACAGATATCTGGTTTGGCCAGCTGTCTTTTTATGAA
>JAWDGP010007218.1:0-5000 GCA_033675545.1 Elysia crispata | reverse complement strand
AGTTTTCATAGATTGCAATATCATTATTGTACATAGTAGTGGTAGCAGTAGTAGTAGTAGTAGTAGTAGTAGTAGTAGTAGTAGTAGTAGTAGTAGTAGTAGTAGTAGTAGTAGTAGTAGTAGTAGTAGTAGTAGTAGTAGTAGTAGTAACGGCAGCAGCAGCAACAGTTGGTGTTTTTTTTTTTTTTAATCATGATGAAGATGAAGATGATGATGATGATTATAATGGAAGTGGGATATACTTTATATAGTAAGCAAAGGATTAAATTTCGAAATTTCAAACTCGTGATGCACTGCAAATTTTTGCCGAAAAAAAAACTAAAAGGTCGATAAATGCTACACAGAGCAAATGTCAGCAGATTGAGTTAGTTTCTTATTGTATTTGCTGCACTTAACTTAGTTGGTCATACATCAACCAAAATGAAATGATCCGTATCCGTGATTGAAACGTCTTTTAGTAACAAGACTGTCCCATTTCAGGAGTTCATGTAAAAATACACTAAGCTTATAATTTATAAATATGAGGTTTACACATTTATTTTAATGTCATAGAAGACACCGTCCGTGGGAAAAGTTACACGGCTTGAAACACGTTGCTTCTGGATCGCTTGTTCTTCTTTCAATCTCTCTCGTTCTCTCTTCATCTGTTTTTTTTTTTACTATTATTGTTTTTCACGTTCTCTTTAACTCTGTTTTATTTTCTCAACAACTTGCTCTCTCTCTCTCTCTCTCTCTCTCTCTCTCTCTCTCTCTCTCTATCTCTCTCTCTCTCACACACACACACACACACTCTCTCTCTCTCTCTATCTATCTATCTGTCTATCTATCTGAATCTATCTATCTCTTTGCTTTCTATATTCTTCAACTGTTATTTACATTAAATCGCATGCCTGTTTTGAACTAGTCATCTGTGTCGGCGGACAACAAGGAGACACTGCGTTTGTCATTATCGTGGTCTCTATACATGAGGACGTAGGAGGAGCGGTTCAGGCAGTATAATAGTCCCTCTCTACTAGAGCTGTGCCCAAACATCAGTGTTCTATTATAGTACTCTGATAGGATGCCATGACTCGCACTCTAATCCTTGATCCAAAGCCAAGCTAAGAAAGCCTCAGATTTTTGTTATGGCCGACGGACAATGAACCTTGGTTTAGAAATCTGAACTCTTACATACAAATTGTATTCCACATATTCCATCTCTGCAAAAACAGCTGAAAAATGAGATATTTAACTTTTATTCTTATGTAGCCATGAGGAAGAAATTTATCTCTTCGATTTCTTTACAAGACGGCAGGGAGTGCGACAGAAGTCTTTGCGGTGATGACAAGTATGATCAGGTATTCTTCACGAGTTGGAAGCTCTCTACTGAATTGTTATTTTACTGATTCAAAGATGTCATGGTCTTCTCTCGTGGCAATGATTATTCTCTACTTGCAAATCTTTCTCTTTCTTTCTCTCTCTCTCTCATCTCTCTCACTCTCTCTCTCTCTCTCTCTCTCTCTCTCTCTTTCTCACTTGCTCTCTTTCTCTCACTGTGTCTCTCCCTCTTTCTCTCTCTCTCTCTCTCTCTCTCTCTCTCTCTCTCTCTCTCTCTCTCTCTCTCTCTCTCTCTCTCTCTCTCTCTCTCTGTGTCTTTCTTCCTTACGCTCTTTATCTGCCTCCTCTTTTTTCTTTCTCTCTCTGCCCCTTTTGTTTTCTTCTCAGTTCAACTCATGGCAATGTTAAACAGCTTAAGAACCTAGAAATACTTGGTTTTCAAACCTTGTCCTAATCAATGAAGGGACCAAGAATCCTTCTCGCAAGCTGTAACCTTTCTGTTTTTCTTGTCGATGTTTCAGAACCGCACAGCACATGTTATTTCCCATAAATCTCACTCACTTTTTTTTTTAAATGTGTCCACGTATTTTAAAAGCATATAAAATGTTTTATAACTCTTACGTAAAGCTGGTTCGCTGGTTCAAATAGTATTCTTTTTTTTTTTTTTTTTTTTTTTTTTTTTGTAATCGCGCTGCTAGTGCCATATCTGCTAAATAATTTTTCATTATTATTTTTTCCTACTAGGCTTCAATAATATTTAGAGTGAAATAGAAAGTTAAGGGTGCAGACAGCTTTAGCAGCAAGAATAACATAACATTAATCAATTTTCATGAAGAACGGAGACGAAAATAGAAAGCTATTATATTTCGCAAATTGCAACGCCATACTAAAGCTCAAAAGCATACCAATTTTATGTTGGCGTTATTATTATTATTATTATTATTATTATTATTATTATTATTATTATTATTATTATTATTATTATTATTATTGTCCTAAAAATTTCAGTTGCCTTTTCCTTATTGTGTTTATGAGGGATCTCTCTTGGTTCGTTTCTTCTAATATCGATTCATTTGTCCTCTTTTCTTTCCATGATATTCTTAACATTCTCCTGTAGAACCACATTTCCGCTGCCTCTAAATTTTTCTTGGTTTCTGCAGTTATTGTCCAAGTTTCGCATCCATATAAAAGTATAGACCACACATATGTTTTCAAAACCCTCAATAAGAGACTGGAATTTTTATCTCTTACAGGCAAGATAGAAGGTACAAGAAGCAGAGGTAGACAAAGGATTACATTTCTTGATAGCTTGAGCTCTTTTGTGACAGGAAACAACAAAGACAACATAGCCTTACTGCGGATGACGGAAGATAGGGACAGGTGGAGAATCATGATCGCCGATGTCTGTTGCAGACAGGGCATTTGAGAGAGATTATTATTATTATTATTATTATTATTATTATTATTATTATTATTATTATTATTATTATCATAATGAGTTCATCAGACTTGCCCCAGTACATGAGTGATTTTTTTAGGGTTGTCATGTCGGTTGCTCTCTCGATTGTGATTTTTGAGCGTTGTCATGACAGTTACCCTCTCGGATGTGGTTGAGTTGTCATGTTGATTTCTCTCTCGATTATGGTTTGAGAGAGATGTCATGATGGTTGCTCTCTCGATTAATGTCTTGTCTACCACAGTAGAAAATCCGAATTTTTTTTTATTCGTTGCATTTCTATCCAAAATGGTATCCAAAGAACATTTGTTGGCTCCAAGTAAGTGCTACTGTTGGGCGTCTTAAGATAATTTGTGCGTTTAGGGCACACTCATGCATCGAACCAATATTTTACTTGAACGCCTTATACATGGAACAAACATTTCACTTGAGTGTTCTCTTCATGGAACAAACATTTCACTTGAGTGTTCTCTTCATGGAACAAACATTTCACTTGAATGTTCTCTTCATGGAACAAACATTTCACTTGAGTGTTCTCTTCATGGAAAAAATCCACTTCACTTGAATGCTCTATACATGGAAAAAACATTTTACCTGAATGTTCTCAACATGGAACAAGCATTTCACTTGAATACTTTATATGGAACAAACATTTCACATGAATACACTATATATGGAACAAAAATTTCTCTTGAATTCTTAACATGGAACAAACATTTTACCTGAATGTTCTCAACATGGAACATGCATTTCACTTGAATACTTTATATGGAACAAACATTTCACATGAATACACTATATATGGAACAAAAATTTCTCTTGAATTCTTAACATGGAACAAACATTTTACCTGAATGTTCTCAACATGGAACAAGCATTTCACTTGAATACTTTATATGGAACAAACATTTCACATGAATACACTATATATGGAACAAAAATTTCTCTTGAATTCTTAACATGGAACAAACATTTTACCTGAATGTTCTCAACATGGAACAAGCATTTCACTTGAATACTTTATAATAATAATAATAATAATAATAATAATAATAATAATAATAATAATAATAATAATAATAATAATAATAACCATTTATAAAGCGCCGTATATCACCTTAAATAAAATGCTCTAGGCGCGTACAGATTTTTCACAATAAAAACAGTAGATATATAATTTGACATCAATAAGACCCTAAAATATGAAAGAGATCACACAAAGGCTTGTTTAAAAAGGAAAGTCTTTAAATGTCGTTTAAAATTGTCGTGTGTAAAAGATAGTTTTAAATATGCCGGAGGGCATTCCATTTAATGGGAGAGTAAATTGAAAAAGCCCTATCACCTAGCGTTGAATGAGATCGTGGTTAAAGAAGGTTTATTATTACCACTTGATCTTAAAACTCTATTAGGCCTATGACATTCTAAAATTTCTTGAATATAAAAAGGAGATATATTTTGAAAAAATTTATGAACAAAGGTCAGTACTTTAAAATCAATTCTTTGCTTAACTGGAAGCCAGTGAAGATCTTTTTAAGACAGGTGTAATGTGGTGCTGCTTTTTAGCACAGGATACAATCCTGGCTGCCTGATTTTGTACTCTCTGAAGTTTAATTATTGGGTTAAGAGATACTCCAGTAAGCAATGAATTACAGTAGTCTATTCTGATCATTACTAAAGAGCTGACTAGAAGTTGAGCAGTACATGTATCTTTATTAATATAGCTTCTGATCATGCCAATATTCTTAAGATGGTAGTACGATTGCTGACATATGCTATTGATCTGACAAGACATAGTAAAATTTGCGTCTAAATAACATCCCAGATTCTTTACTGAACTTGAAACAGGAACGCTGGAACTTTTTATTTGAACACTATTAAAGTTAAGATCTATAAGAGCTTTGTTCGTCCCAAACACGATCACATCTGTTTTATCACTATTTAACTTAAGTTTGTTAGAGTTCATCCAATCTGCAATTTCAACCACACATTTCTCGATTGACTCCTTTTGGTAAGATGCAGTCTCAAGCGTATTATCAAGTGGTACATAGAGCTGGGTGCCGTCTGCGTAGAGATGATAATTTACTCCATGCCGCTCTGCAATGTCAGCTACAGGTGCTGTGTACATGGTGAAAAGTAGAGGTCCCAGGACAGAACCTTGTGGGACACCATATTTTAGAGGAGATGGAGTTGCTTGTTATTGTCGATGGATACTGTCTGCGTTCTATAT
>JAWDGP010007217.1:5000-15390 GCA_033675545.1 Elysia crispata | reverse complement strand
GCTGTGCCTACACAGTGAATATTACCCTCAAAAGCTGTGCCCACACAGTGAATATTGCCCTCAAAAGCTGTGCCCACACTGTGAATATTACAACACAGAATATTACCCTCAAAAGCTGTGCCTACACAGTGCATATTGCCCTCAAAAGCTGTGCCCACACAGTGAATATTGCCCTCAAAAGCTGTGCCCGCACAGTGAATATTACCCTCAAAAGCTGTGCCTACACAGTGAATATTACCCTCAAAAGCTGTGCCCACACAGTGAATATTGCCCTCAAAAGCTGTGCCCACACTATGAATATTACAACACAGAATATTACTCTCAAAAGCTGTGCCTACACAGTGAATATTGCCCTCAAAAGCTGTGCCCACGCAGTGAATATTGCCCCTGAAATTGTACCAATACATAGGCAATTGCATCAAAAGCTGAGCCTACACAGTGACCTCATTCCCAAAGCATAGTTACACTTGCAAACATAAAACATAAATCAGCAACAAAGAAATGTCGTGGAGAGAAGCTTCAAACATCATTATTTCTCCTCGATGCGGTTGTTTGCCACTGATTGCCCTAAGACCGGCAGTTCCTTTATGATAAAAGAGACCTGACCACAGATCGCTCAGGAACAAAAGAAATCTTCTACGATTAATTACATCCTGCAGGCTGAAATCAACATTGCTGACTTCCGGTTGTGGAGACAACCTCCGCCACCATCAGGCTGAGGAGGTCGATATGTCCCCATTGATTATATTAACAACATGGGGAGGAAAAAAAAAAGGGGGGGGGGAAGGGGCGTGCTGCAAAAAGTCAGGCGGCACAGGTTCTCTGTCTCTGTCTCTCTCACCCTCTGTAGGTCTGTAACTCTCTGTCTCTCTCACCCTCTGTAGGTCTGTAACTCTCTGTCTCTCTCACCCTCTGTAGGTCTGTAACTCTCTGTCTCTCTCACCCTCTGTAGGTCTGTAACTCTCTGTCTCTCTCACCCTCTGTAGGTCTGTAACTCTCTGTCTCTGTCACCCTCTGTCTCTCTCACCCTCTGTAGGTCTGTAACTCTTTGTCTCTCTCACCCTCTGTAGGTCTGTAACTCTCTGTCTCTCTCACCCTCTGTAGGTCTGTTACTCTCTGTCTCTGTCTCTCTCACCCTCTGTAGGTCTGTAACTCTCTGTCTCTCTCACCCTCTGTAGGTCTGTAACTCTCTGTCTCTCTCACCCTCTGTAGGTCTGTAACTCTCTGTCTCTCTCTCTCTCTGTAGGTCTGTAACTCTCTGTCTTTCTCTCACCCTCTGTAGGTCTGTAACCCTCTGTCTCTCTCACCCTCTGTAGGTCTGTCTCTCTGTCTCTCTCACCCTCTGTAGGTCTGTAACTCTCTGTCTCTGTCTCTCTCATCTCTCAGGTCTGTAACTCTCTGTCTCTCTCACCCTCTGTAGGTCTGTAACTCCTCTGTCTTCTCTCACCCTCTGTAGGTCTGTAACTCTCTGTCTCTGTCTTCTCACCCTCGTAGGTCTGTATCTCTCTGTCTCTCTCACCCTCTGTAGGTCTGTAACTCTCTGTCTCTGTCTCTCTCACCTCTCTGTAGGTCTGTAACTCTCGTCTTGTCTCTCTCACCCTCTGTAGGTCTGTAATCTCTCTGTCTCTCTCACCCTCTGTAGGTCTGTAACTCTGTCTCTGTCTCTCTCACACCTCTGTAGGTCTGTAACTCTCGTGAAGCTATCATCGTGATCTCTCTGCAACATTTAGCAAGAAGAATCTGCAGCTGAGTCATAAATGCTGCAACCCTCTGTACAGAGTCATAGATAAATCTGCTGGACATGCTGTGCTCTGTTGCAGCTGGATGCTCGGACTTGTGCTCTGTTGCAGAAACAGAGTTATAAATTGCTGGACATGGACTTGTGCTCTGTAGCAGATAACAGCTCATGACTTGCTCGTGGACGGTCTGTGCAGACACGGACTTGTGCTCTGCTGGACATGCCAGCTCTGTAGCGTCGTGTAGAAACTCTGGCTGTGGACTCTGTGCTCTGTTGCAGAAACGCCCAGTCCACTGGGGAAGTCGATAAACTCAATATAGTAACAAAGAAGCATTGTTTCTCGACGTGCAGAACCTACCTAATGTGAAACCACCAAACACGAAAAGGACCGTTATTCCTCGCTCGACGTGCTGAATAAACCTAAAATATCAAACCATTAAACCAGAAAACAATCGTTATTACTCGACATGTTGAACCACAGGTTAGTGAGGACACACCGATATCCAGACTGAGCAAATACATCACCTTCTCTGTTCTTTCGTTTCTGCGATCTCTAAGGCCTTCCGCCATATTAGTTTTTGGTCACAACAAACTTTCTTTCCTTGACAAAAAGCATAAATCGGGTATCCTACCAACATTTTTGCTGCTATAAATATAGAACGTACAACTTGCGTGGTTAATTTTCTAACGACATTTAAGTCGACAAGGTTTTAAATTCAGGCTTCTCAAAACACAAAAAATGGAGAAAATGTGACAGTTTTTACCTTAATTACAGCCTAAAATCAACGCTTTTCCACTATTGACTAAGGCCTTATGTAACTGCCATCCTTCATCACCATAATTAAAACAATCACTTTAATAATACGAGACAACCACAAATTTCCTCTTTTAATGTTTTTAATTCCAGAGTTCCAAAATAAAAAAAGTAATCAAAATGCCAGTTCTTTCCAAACAACTACCGACCTAGCTAGATATCTAGATCTAGATCTAGAACGTGTGATTAAAACGCGCGAAGCAGTGACTATTGAGCCGTTTACAGCTAGTGCTAAAGATCTAGAGATTTACAAAGTATCTTTTAAATTCTGTGAATCAATAATTAACTGTCGAAGCCAGTCTTTTTAAAAATAGCTTATCCGATGCATTAGTGGCACTATATCCCAGATCTAAATCTAGTCTAAGAGAGATCAATCGACTAATTTTTGGATATTCAAAGTCATGTAAAAGTAGAGTAGAGTTAACAGAGGAGCAGACACACGCAGACATTTTTTAAAGCACAGAAGATTTACAAATTGAATTGTGTTTATATATATATATATATATATATATATATATATATATATAATTTTTTTGACTCCTTGACTTTCTAACTTCTAAGAAACAAAAAAAATTTTTATTGCAAAACTTGCGATGCAAAATATAAAAAAGAAAACATTCGTTTCTTATGTATTTCAACCTTATATAGTATAGTGACACTTAATTTTTTTTTGCAAACGTTAAAAAATGTGCAATTATGATGAAAATAATACAAATATCAAATTTTAGGAAAATTTTCTGCACAATTTTCCACTAGACCACTTTTGTTTACAACATAGGAGAAATCAGGTTTCCTCCTCTTTGACCAAACAGTTATGGTGGCACTGGAAAAAACCCCAAAAACACACGAAAATACCCAGACCATGACGAAGAGTTTGTCAGAGCTTCTGAGTGACCTGTATCTGCGCGCTAAACCTACCTAATGCTCCGAGCCGGTAGTTAAAAGTGACGACGATGATATCTCTAGCGGCAAGATGGCTGCCTTCCAACATGGCGCCCAGGCCATGACGAGGAGTTTGTCAGAGCTTCTGAGTGACCTGTATCTGCGCGCTAAACCTACCTAATGCTCCGAGCCGGTAGTTAAAAGTGACGACGATGATATCTCTAGCGGCAAGATGGCTGCCTTCCAACATGGCGCCCATGCCATGCAGATAACTTCCGCCCCGTATGCACAAACACCAGCACTGCTTTTCCTTTTTCGCTGTTTATCGCCCCTGGTGCTTTGCGCTGTTGATGATTCGTCTGGGTGATCCGTAAAATAAAATACAGATGGAAGAAAAAGAGTTCAATTCTTCTCCCGCCTCTCTCGCTGTGTGTATACCAAAAAGTAGAGAGAGAGAGACAGAGACAGAGAGAGAGAGAAAGAGAGAGAGAGAGAGAGAGAGAGAGAGAGAGAGAGAGAGAGAGAATGGGAGAAAAAAGAGAGAGAGAAAGAGATAGATAGATAGATAGATAGATAGATAAATAGATAGAGAGGGAGACAGAGAAAGATAACATAAAGAAATACATAAGGACAAGAGAAAAGATAACATAAAAATATGGGACAGAGAGAAGAATAACATAAAAATACACAGGACAGAGAAAGATAACATAAAAAGAAATACATAAGGACAAAAAGAGATAAGGTGAAAGAGATAATGTTAAACAAAGGATACACCCAGAGGGGGGTAACTAGAAACAGCCAGAGGGAGGGAATCTTTTATGCCAATAAAACCAAGAAGAGGTGAAGAAAAATTATAAGACAAAGGTGTGGAGGACGTGAGGGAAAAAGGGAGTGGAAGGCGGCGAGAGAAAGGGAGAAAGTATGGGCAGCATTTGAATTAATATGTGAATAGAAAGGCGAAATTTGGAATAAGAAAGGGAAAAAAAAGTGTAATGAATAAATAGAGTAAAAGATAAATCTTTACCATCAGGCAGCACCCCAACTCCAAGATTACCATAACTTGAAAATTGCTATGAAACCGAAGTCGATGATGAAAAGATCAGGATGAGCGAAGCTCACGGGCAATGGCACTAGACTGACATTGGGATTCCAATCTTACACACCACAGAACTTTTCTGGATTTTATCATACTCAAACAACTCGGACAAAATCCAAAGACTTTCACATCGTTGAACTTCTAGAACACTCCTGATCTCTTCCTGCCAACAAAGCAAAGCGACCTGCCTGGATATCTTTAGAGTTAAGTCCCCTGTAGTGTTGTCAGTTTTCAGACAACTGACAGACCAGTAGTCAATTACAAATAGTATAGCAAGATCACAAGCGGTTACAAGAATTATTGGACAGTCGGTAGGTAGCTGAACCAAACATTGAAAGATAAAAAAAATTATGTCGGACCAACGTTGGTTTGTAAGGCAGCAAGACCGACCTAAATGATTTCTCCCCATATTTTAAACATTATTTTCTTGGACATCTTTCAACATTTCGATAAAAAACTTTGAGATTAAAAGTGAAAGAAAAATGAAACCAAAAAGGAAAAAGAAACATTTTAAGGTAGTTTATATCTGTCTCTAAATTTCAATGCGTCTTTGAAGCTAACGATAATATTACTTACCACACTTAGTTCTAGGTAAGGACGATCATAAAACCAGCAGTAGGTTTCTTCAGCAGTATTTCCTCAAGGTAACAATCCCTAGAGAACTCAATATGGTTTTATCCAAAAGTTGATTTGCTGACATTTCTCACGGCGAGCTGTGTGTGTTCAACCCCGCGAGCTGAGAGTGCGAAGTTGTTATCGCTGGTAACTGAACCAGAAACACGTCCCCAGTGGCCAGGGTGTAGAGCGGAAGACAAGCGTGTGCTAAACTCATCACCTGCTGGGGGTATGTGGGCAACTAGGAGGCTCCATGGGTGAGCGCTTCCCTACACCCAGGGGGCGCTCACTTCCGGCGCTGCTCAGGTCACACTTATCGGACGTGTCGGCTGTTACCAGACGGGACAAGTGGTCAGAGCAGAACTCATGAATACTGACTGCGTGGGTTCGAAGCAGCAATATTAGGTTCGTTTTGTCTTTTGTCAGTCTCTGAGACAGATCCAGAGTTACTTGCTACATCATTCCATCACAGAGTTTCAAACTTAGAGTTCGATTTCCGGCTATCACTGATCTAACCCGTACACATTTATATTTTAATCAAATCACTACTTGAATCTGCTACCATCCAATTGAAACCCATCTCTAACTGCCCTCCGGCAGAATTCAAACACAACCCTCACAAGCGAGAACCGCTCTATCTCAGACCAGTTCGCCCCATCACAAAACTGACAGGGACTCGAACTGGACAGCGTTGGATGTGATCTGATTTCTGGTCTCTTGACCCACGCGACACTGCTCACATTGGTCACCCCACCACAGGTTCAGACAGGAGACCACGATGATCTAATCTACCTAAGGTCACCAACAATAATTTATGGATTCCATTTTTTTTTTAAATTCACAAATCTATAAGCTCTCTGTCTCTGTGTCTCTGTCTGTCTGTCTATCTGTCAGTCTGTCTGCCTCTCTCTTTCTCTCTGTCCTCGTTTCAACCAATTTTAAATGAAAAAAAATCACAACATTGCACTGGTTGACCCGAAACTGAGTAAACCTCCATCCACAGTAGGCATGCGCCCCACTCGTAACCTACAGCTTCATAGTTGCTTGCTATTTAATACACCAGAACGTTTTCTTTTTCTTTATCTTTTTTTTTGCTTTTCCTTTTTTAAAAACTGTTTTTTCTAAAGAGACATGGCCTGTTCCACTTCCTGTCTTGAAAATATTATTGATAGCGGCACACACAGGAAAACTGATCCGCCACATTGCCTGCTGTTTATTTCTCAGATAGATCCAGATCTAGATCTAATCGCCAGCTGGACTTGCCTCTCCGAAACAAACGCCTCAAGTTCTAGCTAAAAGAACTAAGCATGCGGTATAAATATTAGAGCTAAAGAACCAGAACGCTTCTTCTGCTGACGATACTGTGTGGTCTATCCACAGCAAAGATCTAGCAGAGGTTTGCAACATTCAACACGATTAGGTTTCCAAATATTATGGATGTCACGTTACAGTAAAACCTCATCTTTGAAATCTCTCCTCCCTCCCTCCCCCCCTCTCTCTCTCTCTCTCTTTCTCTCTCTCTCTCTCTCTCTCTCTCTCTCTCTCTCTCTCTTTTTCCGGCTCTAGCTCTTTTATCTCTACCCCTCTCCCCTCCACTCTCTCTCTTTTCTCTCTCTCTTCTTCTTCTTCTTCTCCTCTCTCTTCCCCCTTTTCTAGCCCTTTTATCTCTATTTTAGCTCCCCCCCTCTCTCTATATATCTCTCTTTCCCTCTCTCTCCTAAACCTACCAGAAACACTAGCGTGACTATAAGTGTAAAACATTGTGATATTTTTCAGCTCATGGTCTGATGCACTTTAAACAAGACTAAACTTCACCACAAGATGTCCTGTCAGTCTGTCTGACAGTGTGGTCTCAGCTTCAATGGAGTAGCATAAAATGTCGCATGACAAAAACTTTCATAGACTTCTCTCTCCTTCGTGTTAGAAAATTTAATTGTTTTTGCTGGCTTTGTAAGATTTGCTGAATATTTTAAATAAAAAAAAGCTTCGGTTAGAGAGGTTCTCCTGGCACCTATCTGTAGACACAAAGGCAGCAAACTTATCTACAAAGGTTATAAAGTTTAACAAACCAAACCATTTTAGAATGTTCCATTCTTTTTTCCCCTCGTGGCTTTCCTATTAAGCCAATTAATGTCGGCAAAGGCACAAAATGGCGCTTGGCTGGATGTTGAAGCTGTCCATGTTGGATTAATATCGGTGTCATGGCAGACACCTGGCCACAGCAATCAACGCGGTTTCGGTGACAGTACACTGTAGCTCTAGCTTACGATCACTGTGATCAGGTCGCTAGAAGTTGTTCTACTTGTTCCTGATCTTATACTATCGCAACTGTCGGAGAAACCAACAAGAAATCATTTTACCTCAACGTTCAGCGATGTTTCACAATCTCGTCGTTGTTCTACACAGACCTTTATTTTGTGTCGATGTCCCAGTCTGTAGCTTGGAAGGTTTCCACTTTCAAACCGACAAAAGTTTGATCTGATCGTCATTTCTGCTAGAAGTGGGAACTGAGAACAGCTCGGAGTGTGCGCGCATGGTCTTAGGTTGATACAGAGCAGCTTGAGGCTGAGAAAGAGATGCTTCATCTGACGCTCACGACGCTACCAGAGAAGTCAGCATGATGTTTTACTTGGAACACTACCCATCTTCAGTTGTGTTGTCGTTACATGACATTCTGGTGTCAGCATGATGTTTTACTTTGAACACTACCCATCTTCAGTTGTGTTGTCGTTACATGACATTCAGGTGTCAGTATGATGTTTTACTTGGAACACTACCCATCTTCAGTTGTGTTGTCGTTACATGACATTCAGGTGTCAGCATGATGTTTTACTTTGAACACTACCCATCTTCAGTTGTGTTGACGTTACATGACATTCTGGTGTCAGTATGATGTTTTACTTGGAACACTACCCATCTTCAGTTGTGTTGTCGTTACATGACATTCTGGTGTCAGTATGATATTTTACTTTGAACACTACCCATCTTCAGTAGTGTTGACGTTACATGACATTCTGGTGTCAGCATGATGTTTTACTTGGAACACTACCCATCTTCAGTTGTGTTGTCGTTACATGACATTCAGGTGTCAGTATGATGTTTTACTTTGAACACTACCCATCTTCAGTAGTGTTGACGTTTCATGACTTTCAGTCTACTTATAAGGAGAAAACCTTATTTCTCCTATGTTGTAAACAAAAGTGTTCTGGTGGAAGATTGTGCAGAAAATGTTCGTAAAATTTTATATTTGTGTTATTTTCATCATAAATGCACATTTTTTAATGTTTGCAAAAAAAAATTATTTAAATTTTACTATATGCAAGGTTGAAATACATAAGAAACGAGATAATAGTGTGTGTCTGTGATAGTGCTTGTTTTCATCTCAAGTTGAGAAAATTCGATCATTTGAGATCTTATTTGATCGAAACTGTTGCAAGACAAGCTTGCGCTTTCTTTAGCATCTATCAAGTTTGACCTCGATTACTGCATTACTGTGGTTAACAATAGATCTAACAAAAACCTCGAGAAGCTGCAACTCATTCAGAATAAAAAAAGCAAGTATCTCATCTTAACTGATCGAATTGTCATGCCTACCAGTCGACCAATCACCTAGAAGATCATCGCGAGTCGAACCATCGCGTCGAACCAATTATCTCAACTTTACTAAAAAAGATACATTGGATGCTAGTCAAACAAACGTCTGGAAGATCTAGTATCTCAACTTTACTGATGGAGTTACATTGGCTGCCAGTTAAATAACGTGTCGTCTACAAAATTGCCAGTTGGGTCTATAACATCCTCCACTGCAAGTCATCTCGGCCATATTTACATGAACTTATCTCCATCAACCTTCCTCAAAAAACACTCTGCTACCTCTAAAAGAACCTTCTCGAGTAGCTTAGTAGTATTAGTAGTAGTAGTAGTAATGATAGTAGTCGTAGTAGTAGTAGTAGTAGTAGTAGTAGTAGTAGTAGTAGTAGTAGTAGCAGTAGTAGCAGTAGAACTAGTAGAAGTAGTAGTAGTCTTAGCAGAAGTAGTAAGTAGTCGTAGTAGTAGTAGTAGTAGTAGTAGTAGTAGTGGTAGTAGTAGTAGTGAGTAGTAGTGAGTGAGTAGTAGTAAAGTCGTAGGAGTCAGTGAGTAGGTGAGTAAGTGGTAGTGAGTGGTGGATGTAGTGGTGTGAGTTAGTAGTGGCAGTGGTGGTAGCGGCAACAGCGGCGGCGGTGGTGTGTAGCGGTGTGTGGGGTGGGTGGCGGGGGGTAGCGGTATTGGTGGTGGTGAGTGAGTGAGTGAGAGCTGGCGGCGCGCGCGGCGGCGGTGGTGAGTGGTGGTGAGTGAATTGGTGGTGGTGGTGAGTGGTGGTGGTGGTGGTAGTGGGGTGGATGGTGGTGGTGGGTGGTGGTGGTGGTGGTGGCGGCCAGCGGCGGCCGAGCGGCGGCGAGCGAAGTGGTGGTGGTGGTGGTGGTGGTGGTGGCCCGGTGGGTTAGCGGTGGTGGGGGGGTGGTGGTATTATTGTGGTGGTGGTGGTGAGTGAGTTAGTGTGTTAGCGGTGAGTGAGTGGTGGTGGCGGGCGAAGGTGGTGCAATTAGTGGTGGTGGTGGCCGGTGGTAGGCAATTCAGTGAGTGACGGTGGGCGGTATGGTGGTGGTAGGGCCGTGGTGGTGGTGGTGGTGGTGGTGGTGGCCGGGTAGTGAGTGGTGAGTGAGTGAGTGGTGAGTGGTGGTAGTGGCAGTGGTGTGGCCTGCCGGGTTACGGCAAGAGTGGTGGTAATTGGTGGTGGTGGTGGTGGTGGTGGTGGTGGTGGTGGTGGTGGTGAGGTGAGGTGGTGGTGGCGGCGAGCGGCGAAGCGGTACGCAGGAATTAATTGATCTTGGTGGTGGTGGTGGTGGTGGTGGTGGTGGTGGTGGTGGTGGTGGTGGTGGTGGTGGTGAAGTTTGGGACCGAGTGATGATGTAGTGGTGAAGTAGTGACAGCGGCTGCAGTACAAGAAGTGGTTAATCTTGAGTGAGTGGTACAGGCGGTAGTAGTAGGTAGTGAGTGAAATTGTAGGTAAGCAGTGGTGAAATTAGTAGTCATATATGTGAAGCGGGAGGAAAAGAGGGATAAAGAGAGAAAAAAAAAAGATAGATAGAGATAGATAAATAGATAGATAGATAGATAGAGACATAGAGATAAATAGTCAGATTGATAATAGATAGATAGATAGCTAGATAAGGAAAGAGAGAGAGAGAAAGAGAGAGAGAGAGAG
>JAWDGP010007217.1:0-2500 GCA_033675545.1 Elysia crispata | reverse complement strand
AAGAGAGAAAGAGGCTGAATGATAGATTGATCGATAGATCGATATTGTATACATTGAAAGACAGACTGATTGATAAGTTGATTGATATATTGATTGATTGGAGGGTCGTTCTGACACAAGTCTACACTTGGTGAGCATCTCATGATTTGTGCAGACTTGTTACCCACACGGCGGTGGTGATCTCAGTAATAGCTCACTAGGCGCTGCTTTTCTTGCTGCTGAGGCTCGTGTTGTTATTGTTGCTGCTGTTGTTGTGATTATATCGCTGTTTGGGCATTGGATTTCTCTTAAATCTACTACGTTAAGTCATTTCCATATTCGGGCACCGAGAAAAATGGAGTTTGTTTTACCTGCTGACCTTTGGTTTAGATCTCCGGGTGGTCGAAGGCTAAAATATTCCTCTGTGGAGCAGAGCTTTGTCAGTATCATTTTTGATCTGTCTTGGTGAATATCTCTCTGTTTATCATTGCACTCCTAAAAAATCTTTCTCTCTGTCCTTCTCTGTCCTTCTCTCTCTCTCTCTCTCTCTCTCTCTCTATATATATATATATATATATATATATATATGTATATATCTCCCCAGTGTCTTCTCCCCCTCTCTATTTTTGTTTCTTTATTAGATGACGTTGTGTGGATCTCTGTCCCCTGTTTGTCCCAGGGCATCATGTCGCCCGGCTGATCTTGTGGAAAACTTTAAGACGCCCACCCCTACCCAGGGTGCATTTTTATTCCCTGTTTGCCTCAGGGCGTCAAGGCGACTAGCTGATGTTGTGAAAAACCCTACAGCGCCCGGCCGCCCGCACAGAGTTCTTCTCTATTCCTTGCTTGCCCCAGGGCATTATGGTGGCTTCCACTTAAGTCGAGCTAAAGCTAGGGTGTCAGCACGTCTTTACACCAAAGAAAGTTTTTAACTTCTAAGGTAGGACCAATGTTTCTCCAGGAGATGGTTTATCAGACTGATGAGATGAGTTGTCAGGATCATGTCAGACTTTTCTGTAGCTTGATGACTTTTTTTGAATTCATCCAAGCAATCAAAAGCAGCATCACCCATGCTGAGCTGTTCCTGTTTCATATCTAGAACCTTACGACCCTCCCTTCATGCACAGTTTTCTCTGGAATCGTGAGTCTACGAAAAGATCCGAAGCGTGAACAAGCAGACCCCTCCTTCCATCTCGAGGCAGTCAAGGAAAATTAGACAAAACCACCAAGTAATCTGTGCCGCCTCTTACGGAGATCTTCGGTCAATCAACCCTAATTACAGATAGAGCTGGACCACAGGGCGTGCAGCGGGGACCGGGAACAAGTTGGGAGATGATTAAAGCCATTCCTCACACCAAAAAAACTAATCATACAGCCAGGATTTAAACCAACAAGCTTTGAGAGGGTCTGGTTAAGGTCAGCCCCCAGGGTTTGGAGAAAGGAAGAGGGATAAGAAATAGGGAGGGATATAGGTGGGGCAGCGGGAGGTGAGAAACCATTTTGTTTCCCCTTCAAACTGTGCACTCTGGTTTTGAGGCAAACTCTCCTCTGACTAAGACAGCCGGCGGGGAGAAAAAAAAGGGGGGGGGGGAAGGCGGAATTGTGTGTGTGTTTGTGTGTGAAAGAGAGGGTGAGAGAGAGAGAGAGAGAGAGACAGAGAGAGAGACAGATAACTTGGCGACAGAAGCAGAATGAGTGACAGGAAAGGATAGAATAGGGCAAGAGAGAGAGAGAGAGAGAGAGAGAGAGAGAGAGAGAGAGAGAGACAGACAGAGACAGAGAGAGAGAGAGAGAGAGAGAGAGACAGAGAGAGAGAGAGAGAGACAGAGAGAGACAGAGAGAGAGAGAGAGAGACAGAGACAGAGAGACAGAGACAGAGAGAGAGAGAGAGAGAGAGAGAGAGAGAGAGAGAGAGAGAGAGAGAGAGAGAGACAGAGAGAGACAGAGAGAGGAAAAGAACGAAAAACAGAGAAATAGAGAGAAACAGGGATAAAGCGAGAAAAACAGATATTTATACAGATGGGCTTTTGTATCTTTTTGTTTTTGAATAGCCCACCCATAAAGAGCTGAACGCAGGTTTTTCAAACATATCAACATTTGGCCCCGGTCAGACACGGTGGAACTGTAAAGGAGAGGCCCTAAACTTTCCTACCGATTGAGAAACAACGTACAGCGGCCCTAACCGCACCGCCACCGGCGCTGCTGATATACACGAAGACAGAGACACAAGGTGAGCTCCTGAAGTTGGGTAATTTTAGCTCACTAAAAATGCCTTTCATTCCAGCAAAAACAACAACAAAAGACATAAACAAAAACAAAAACAAACCTAAAGGTGCAGTCCTAGCAAAATTTCATAGATTTCAACCTTCAGAATTAAATCTCTCAAAATGAGGAATATATCATAACTAAAGGGAGACATACGACAGACAGAAATGAAACAGGAAAGGGAGAGAGAACGAAAGAGAGAGAGAGAGAGAGAGAGAGAGAGAGAGAGAGAGAGAGAGAGAGAGAGAGAGAGAGA
>JAWDGP010007215.1:80000-81416 GCA_033675545.1 Elysia crispata | reverse complement strand
TTCCCCTCTCAATGCTCATCCATACACCTTTTCAACGCAACCCTCTCAATGCTCATCCATACACCTTTTCAACACTAACCCCTCTCAATGCTCATCCATAAACCTTTTCAACACCCTAACCCCTCTCAATGCTCATCCATAAACCTTTTCAACACTAATCCCTCTCAATGCTCATCCATAAACCCTTTTCAACACTAACCCCTCTCAATGCTCATCCATAAACCTTTTCAACACTAACCCCTCTCAATGCTCTTCTAGACACCTTTTCAACACTAACCCCTCTCAATGCTCATCCATAAACCTTTTCAACACTAACCCCTCTCAATGCTCTTCTAGACACCTTTTCAACACTAACCCCTCTCAATGCTCATCCATAAACCTTTTCAACACTAACCCCTCTCAATGCTCATCCTTACACGTTTTCAACACTAACCCCTCTCAATGCTCATCCATAAACCTTTTCAACACTAACCCCTCTCAATGCTCATCCATAAACCTTTTCAACACTAACCCCCTCTCAATGCTCATCCATAAACCTTTTCAACACTAACCCCTCTCAATGCTCATCCATACACCTTTTCAACACTAACCCCTCTCAATGCTCATCCATACACCTTTTCAACACTAACCCCTCTCAATGCTCATCCATAAACCTTTTCAACACTAACCCCTCTCAATGCTCATCCATACACCTTTTCAACACTAACCCCTCTCAATGCTCATCCATAAACCTTTTCAACACTAACCCCTCTCAATGCTCATCCATAAACCTTTTCAACACTAACCCCTCTCAATGCTCATCCATACACCTTTTCAACACTAACCCCTCTCAATGCTCATCCATAAACCTTTTCAACACTAACCCTCTCAATGCTCATCCATACACCTTTTCAACACTAACCCCTCTCAATGCTCATCCATAAACCTTTTCAACACTAACCCCTCTCAATGCTCATCCATAAACCTTTTCAACACTAACCCCTCTCAATGCTCATCCATACACCTTTTCAACACTAACCCCTCTCAATGCTCATCCATAAACCTTTTCAACACTAACCCCTCTCAATGCTCATCCATAAACCTTTTCAACACTAACCCCTCTCAATGCTCATCCATACACCTTTTCAACACTAACCCCTCTCAATGCTCATCCATAAACCTTTTCAACACTAACCCCTCTCAATGCTCATCCATACACGTTTTCAACACTAACCCCTCTCAATGCTCATCCATAAACCTTTTCAACACTAACCCCTCTCAATGCTCATCCATACACCTTTTCAACACTAACCCCTCTCAATGCTCATCCATAAACCTTTTCAACACTAACCCCTCTCAATGCTCATCCATACACCTTTTCAACACTAACCCCTCTCAATGCTCATCCATACACCTTTTCAACACTAACCCCTCTCA
>JAWDGP010007215.1:57500-75000 GCA_033675545.1 Elysia crispata | reverse complement strand
AGAGAGAGAGAGAGAAGGATAGGGAGAGAGAGATTGAAAGATGATGTGAGAGAGAGAGAGAAGGATAGGGAGAGAGAGATTGAAAGATGATGTGAGAGAGAGAGAAGGATAGGGAGAGAGAGATTGATGATGAGAGAGATGAGAGAGATTGAGAGAGAGAGAGAGAGAGAAGGATAGGGAGAGAGATTGAAAGATGATGTGAGAGAGAGAGAAGGATAGGGAGAGAGAGATTGAAAGATGATGTGAGAGAGAGAGAGAGAAGGATAGGGAGAGAGAGATTGAAAGATGATGTGAGAGAGAGAGAAGGATAGGGAGAGAGAGATTGAAAGATGATGTGAGAGAGAGAGAGAGAGAGAGAGAGAGAGAAAGGCGGGGAAAAGAGAATAGGGGGTGGAAGAGGGGGGCGGGTAGTCGAATGAATTCTTTGCATTCGCCTGTCAGTTTGAGGTTTACATCTGATGTTCGTGGAAAATGTCACACGTTGATGTAATGTTCGAGATGTTTACTGGAATAATATCACAGAGAGAGAGAGAGAGAGAGAGACAGACAGACAGACAGACAGACAGACAGACAGACAGAGAGGGAGGGAGACAGAGAGAGAGAGAGAGACAGACAGACAGACAGACAGACAGACAGACAGAGAGGGAGACACAGAGAGAGAGAGAGACAGAGAGACAGAGAGAGAGGGAGAGATAGAGACAGAGAGAGAGAGAGAGATAGAGACAGAGAGAGGAAGAGAGAGCCAGAGGGCGCAGTATGTAGTCGAGAGTGTGAATAACAGGGAAAATGTAACAATAAAATCGCAATTTTTCTCTCAGGTCACGGTACACATCTGTACTACTCATAAACATATTGAACAAAGATCGTGCACAATTTGAATGGAAGGCCAAAAAGAACTATTTTTTGTGACTTGGTCACATTTATCAGTTGTCGGAAAACAACAACAACAACAACAACAACAACAACAACAACAACAACAACAACAACAACAACAACAACAACAACAAGACCAAACACAAATAATACTTCAATTACAGATCTTAAGATTTTAAGGCCCCACATCTTCACGCCAACATTACACACACGTCATGTCATAGTTCCCAGGATTGAGGCTCTCAATTCGACACCTAGATTTACCTCAATGTGGCCTCATGATGATTGTTCTAGCTCTAGATAGCTCAGTGGGTAAAGCGTTTGAGGACAAGCAAGGCTGGTCTCTGTCTCGACACTTGACTTGCCCCTCTACTGCCAGGCTTGGGTCTCATCTCAACAGAGACACGCGCCGGGGAGACTTACGGAATGGAACAAAAATACAAGAACTTCAAGTAACAGAAATTTACACTTTACGATAAAGAAAATTCATGTATTGCTTTTTTGTGTGTGATGTAGCTAACAATAATGAAAATTAATTTCTAGTCAACTTGAAGGGTGATTTCGCAATCTACTATACCACCAGGATTTTAAATGACTCCGGCATTTGTAGAGTATATAGCGGAGACTAGGAAGGTCTGGGTTCAAATCCACATTTCTGATATCTGATCTCATCCATGCCGCCATTCGTTTAGGGCTGTGTGTCAACTTTAGGATACTGAACAAGTAACAACAGAACTTGCACACCACTCAAGCAAAACAAAAACCTTCCTCACTGTTCATTCCAAACTGTGTCGGTTTGTTAATTTCGCTGATGCCAAACCATTATAGAATTTTCGCTCCTCTGTAGATAAGACACGAACCATGCTGGCTGCGACGGGATTCGAACTCGATTTTCAATGATGAGTTGGTGTCAAGTTAAAGTGGCGGTAGCTCTGTCTTACGGCCATCAGCAGTGCTCAAAGTCAGTTGGTAGCTGAAGTCAAGTGGAAAGTAACGCGCTCTTAGTCACTCGGGTCACCGCGGTTACTTTGTTTGTTATTAACATACTGTCTACTTGACATGAGAAAATGAAACATGTAGAATCTATGCCAAAATCGACCTTCAAATATCACGTCATACCGGGTATTTTGCGCACCAACTCATTCTACCTCTTACACAGGTTTACAGTCTGCCCGGTGGACGTGTCTCCATAAAAAGATAAATAAAGGGAAAAAAAACATCTAAAAATCTACCTGACCTTTGGTCGGCATAACAATGGGCCAGAGGCTGGCACCACAAGTGCTCAGATCTCCTAGATAGAGGCTGCGCCTCACGGGCAGGCTAGGTTAGTTTGCTGTTGTGCACACCACAGAAACGAAAGTAAAAGTGTATAGATTTGACTGAAATTTCCGAAAGTGATTCCTTTTGCTTCCTTTATCCTAGCCGGTGCATTTGTTTGACATTCATTCAATATAGGCCAAAGTCATACGTCTCAAGTCGTCCAAACACGTAAAAAAAAAACAAAAAAAAACAAACAAACAACAACTGGTAAACACGAGATGGAATACAGACCCTCACTTTCAAGCGTTATAAAAGTTAAGTTTCTGATAATATGATTTCATCAATCTATGGAAATCCGTGTATTCAACAGTTTCATTCCAACTAACAGCTATTGTTAGAATTCCGTAATCAAGTTTACCTTTGTTTTATTTCCATTTGGATCATCTACGGAGCTGAAGTCAACCACAAAGATTTACCGATAGCAAACTGTGTCGTGTAATTTGCAATCCCTCGTATTCTAGGCAACAACTAAAAAAAGTTCTGTTGTGAGCGGAATCTTCCTATTGTTTTGCTTGGTGGAGCTCCGTAATTCTGTGAAGGCCATGTCTGTGTCCGTCTCTCTGATCTGTGTTGTGACTCTGTGTCTGACCACCGCGTCCAGTGGTTTGGACTTGACCAGGTCTCGTGATTCTCTACCTCACAACCCTCAGGTCCAAGACCTCCCAACAGATTGTAAGTTCAGCAGTAGCATTATCGTTTGTGCAAGGAAATGTCTTCATTTGCAAAGCACGGCTTACCAAATAGTTAAAAAATTAATTTAAAAAAATCATAACCGCAACGACAGAAAAGACGTATAAGGCCAACATAAAAAAACTCAAATAAAATAGCGATAAAAAAAACCCAATGAATCTACTGACAAGAACTACAATATCGAAGCCTTGAAAATAATGGCAAAGATAAAAAAAGAATAAGAACGGTCAAATTAAAGATGATAGCAATTAAACTTAAAATAAAAGATGACCAAAAAGCTGCAAAATTCTAAGTTTTGTGTGCTATTTGTGTGGAATAAAAAAAGTTAAATAACTTTTTTGTAGGTGTGGCCGTTTGAAACACATGTGTAAGTGTTCACTATAAAAGTAATTTACTAAGCCCTAATTCAACTGCCAGACATAAGCGAGACAAAGACCAATTTTAAAGAATATTCAATACAATGATAGTTTGTTTGATTTTAAATCTACTCATGTTGATAAAATAAATTTGGTTGTTATAAACCTCCTTTTAGCTTTAATATAATGTATAAGAAGATATCAATTTTTGCCTCTTTTTTACTTTGTTTGATGAGATAAACAATATCAAATTCACAACCATTTGTATCGGTCTCGAGTGGAAAGGAAAAGAGGTGGATCAGACTTAAATATCCATAATTGTGTCAGTCATTTCTTTCTTTTTAAATTTAAAGAATTCCGAGTTGACCCCACTCTGAGATGGCATTCCAATATCCATCAGTCTAATGATCCCATTCTGCCCCCCCCCCTCCCCCTCCCCCCCCCCACACTATGTCCACCAGGGATCGAGTGCTTGGACGAAGCCAAGATCTGCAGGTTTCTAGTGAGCAGTGAGGCTGGCTTCTGTAGCCTGCCAGACCATCAGGCTTATGTCAGGTCAGCCTGTAGGAAGACTTGTGGCTACTGTCACTCGACCACTAACTCCAGTGAGTTATGCCTGTGCATCTCTGCTTTTCTTCTTTCTTTCTTTCTTTCTTCTATCTCTTAAACTCCATTTCCTCATTCTCTGCCCACCCCCCATCCCCCACCCCCACTTTCTTTCCCTTTTTATACCACACACCCTTTTCCGCCTCATTGCCGCTTTATCTATCTCTATGTATGTATCTGTCTGTCTGTCTCTCTCTTCCTCCCTTTCTCTCCTTCTCTTCTGCCATATTTCTTTTTTTCCCCTCAAGGGTTCTATACTGCCCCGGAGCTGCTGTTGCCATTCACCCGTCTGTGTATATATATATAGTTATCTATCGCTTTCCCATGAAGTTTGGCCGTCACTGTTCCTCAGTCCTCTATGTAAAAGCCAATATCTCTCTCTCTCTCTCTCTCTCTCTCTCTCTCTCTCTCTCTCTCTCTCTCTCTCTCTCTCTCTCTGTCTCTCTCTCTCTCTCTCTCTCTCTCTCTCTCTCTCTCTCTCTCTCTCTCTCTCTCTCTCTGTCTGTCTCTCTCTCTTTCTCTCACTCTCTTGCTCTCTCTCTCCCTCTCTCTCTTTTTCTCTCTTTCTCCCTCTCCCTCTCTCTCTTTTTTACTCTCTCTCTCCTTCTCTCTGTCTGTCTGTCTCTTTCTCTCTGCCTCTGTCTGTCCGTCCGTCTCTCTATCTGTCTGTCTCCTTTTCTCCCTCTCTGTAATATAAACAAAATAATTATCTATCAGTCACGGTTGCGTCGAGATTCTAATCTCAAGCGAACTATCAAGTGCGCATTCTTCGACTATGTGCTATTTTTATCCTGGCAACACTGGCCAATACGAGGGGAAAAAATAGTGTTGATTGTACTGAAAGCGCTTGACCCAGAACTCAATACCAACCTGGCATGTCTGGCATCTGGCATCTGGCATCGCTTCTCGCCTGACCGAAAGGTCAGTGTACAGGGGAAAACAAAACCAGGTCGGAGATCAACACTGCTCTTAGCCCGCCGCCATCTTTACTACATGCCGGAGATCCAAGGCCGCGATCTCTTCTTCTTCTTCTTCTTCTTCTTCTTCTTCTTCTTCTTCTTCTTCTTCTTCTTCTTCTTCTTCTTCTTCTTCTTCTTCTTCTTCTTCTTCTACAGCCACGTTGAAATCTTCCTTTTCACCATTTTGTTTGCTCTGCATTCTAATTTGTTGGACGACATTAGCGAAACCTCACGCGACACAGTTTAAGCTGTCAAGAAAAACGGTATGCACAGACATGCTAAAATATTAAGATCATCAGTGAGCGAAACACGGCTACATTAGAGGCATGTACTTTGTGTCGGTATGCACAGACATGCTAAAATATCATGATCATCAGTGGGCGAAACACGGCTACATTAGAAGCCATGTACTTTGTTTCGGTATGCACAGACATGCTAAGGTATTATGATCATCAGTGGGCGAAACACGGCTACATTAGAGGCATGTACTTTATTTCGGTATGCACAGACATGCTAAGGTATTATGATCATCAGTGGGCGAAACACGGCTACATTAGAGGCATGTACTTTGTTTCGGTATGCACAGACATGCTAAGGTATTATGATCATCAGTGGGCGAAACACGGCTACATTAGAGGCATGTACTTTGTGTCGGTATGCACAGACATGCTAAAATATCATGATCATCAGTGGGCGAAACACGGCTACATTAGAGGCATGTACTTTGTGTCGGTATGCACAGACATGCTAAAATATCATGATCATCAGTGGGCGAAACACGGCTACATTAGAGGCATGTACTTTGTTTCCTAGCTTCAAGTCTCGACCAATACTCAGAAAATCTGAATAATCAACTCCTGAAGTTCATTGGATATTTTGGGAAACGGATAAAAAAATTTAAATTAATTAAGCAAATTTTGGATATCAAGTCCTCAAATGAAAGCCACTCGTTTAAAAATGATTTGTACACTTTGAGAGACACAAGCACTGTCATGCGCACTGCACCCTTCTGTGTTACCGACAGCATTGGTTTCTACATTTTGAAAATAACCGAGAATGTTAGGAAACAGGAAAAAAACAAACAACAACATTGGGGACAGCAACATTTTTTTCCAGGCGATGAGTATAATATTCTTGTAACTGGCCTCTTTGGATATATAATCATTCTTTCTGTGTTCCTTTCTGTCTCCTAAGACAGTGTTATAACTTGTTTCCACCTTCACGCTATGAAAGAAACAGTGATTTCTCCTGACTTGTTTCTAGAAGCTACTAGTGATCGTGTCAATTCTCTGCAGTGATCATGGTATGGTCCGATTGACGCATCGTATTTCTCGCGTTTTCACAGTTAGTGTGTACTCTGGCTCAAAGCTAGCAGGGCATGCTCAAGTTTTACCACCATTCTAACACTCAATGTAAAAAGGCATCTTGTCTTGTGGCACACGCACAGACATTCAAAATATAAAAAAAAATAACCTTTCTGCTTGAACTTTCGCGAGATTCGTCTCAACCGTGACAGCTGATGGCGGATTACTTGACAGTTATGCTGCGCTAACAAGGCGGAAATCGCTTTGTGCCGGCAGATCGATACATGAATTAATCAATCGGCCACTCAATCAATCTGTTTATCAAGCTTTCATTTTAGTCCGACAATCAACCAAACACTCAACCAATCAATCAAACAATCGAACACTCATTCCTCCAATCAATCAATCAATCAGTCAACTAACCAAACACTCAATCAATCAATCAATCAACCAATCAATCTTTTAATCAGTCAACCAAGCAAATACTCAATCAATTAATCAATTAAACACTCAAACAAGCAATCAATCAATCAATTAATCTATCTTGTTATAAAACACAGTGCTTAATTGCGTTTACAATGTACAGGCACAGAGAACCATAAGAAAGTGTGGAATTTTTATTTGTTTTAAATAAAGAAGGGAAAAAGAAGAAATAAAACAAGGTACTTACTTCCGTAATTAAGTTACCTCTATCTAGCGATCAGTCTCAAAGTAGCCATTTATCTTCTGACATACCGAAACCATATGGAACTACTTCCAGGTAATTTCTCTCTGCCCGAAACCTGTTCTCTTCGCTACCTGAGTCATGTTACATGTGTGTCAGTTTGTTTGTTCAAGTGTTCCGATAAAGAGATCAAGTGTTTAAAAGAAAGGGATTTAATAACGAGTCATTGCGTGCTTTACTGGTTTGTTTGCTTGTTTGATTGTTTCCACGCCTGGATTTCTTCACTAGCTTCACTTCCCTGAAACCGCTGAGAACTGTTAGAGGCACCTGAGGGACATAACACACTTTGGAGCCATGTTTCCCTGTAACTGCCGACACCGCATAATGATTTGTCCAGATTTCTCTTTCTGAAGGCTTATGACAATCCTGACATCTAGTCCAGTTCCTTTTCTCTTTTTTTTTAATTGTTATTATTCTATTTTTCTTCTGTTTTCCTCCTAGCTTTCTGTGAGCTTTCCATCCAGTTAATGAGAGTTTTTCAAAGTGTTCAAGTCGCGCATCGCGTCGAGATTTGTATCCAGTTAATGAGAGTTTTTCAAAGTGTTCAAGACCCGCATAGCGTCGAGATTTGTATCCAGTTAATGAGTGTTTTTCCAAGTGTTCAAGTCGCGCATAGCGTCGAGATTTGTATCCAGTTAATGAGAGTTTTTCAAAGTGTTCAAGTCGCGCATAGCGTCGAGATTTGTATCCAGTTAATGAGAGTTTTTCAAAGTGTTCAAGACGAGCATAGCGTCGAGATTTGTATCCAGTTAATGAGAGTTTTTCAAAGTGTTCAAGTCGCGCATAGCGTCGAGATTTGTATCCAGTTAATGAGAGTTTTTCAAAGTGTTCAAGACCCGCATAGCGTCGAGATTTGTATCCAGTTAATGAGAGTTTTTCAAAGTGTTCAAGTCGCGCATAGCGTCGAGATTTGTATCCAGTTAATGAGTGTTTTTCCAAGTGTTCAAGTCGCGCATAGCGTCGAGATTTGTATCCAGTTAATGAGTGTTTTTCCAAGTGTTCAAGTCGCGCATAGCGTCGAGATTTGTATCCAGTTAATGAGAGTTTTTCCAAGTGTTCAAGTCGCGCATAGCGTCGAGATTTGTATCCAGTTAATGAGAGTTTTTCAAAGTGTTCAAGACCCGCATAGCGTCGAGATTTGTATCCAGTTAATGAGAGTTTTTCAAAGTGTTCAAGACCCGCATAGCGTCGAGATTTGTATCCAGTTAATGAGAGTTTTTCAAAGTGTTCAAGACCCGCATAGCGTCGAGATTTGTATCCAGTTAATGAGTGTTTTTCCAAGTGTTCAAGTCGCGCATAGCGTCGAGATTTGTATCCAGTTAATGAGAGTTTTTCAAAGTGTTCAAGACCCGCATAGCGTCGAGATTTGTATCCAGTTAATGAGAGTTTTTCCAAGTGTTCAAGTCGCGCATAGCGTCGAGATTTGTATCCAGTTAATGAGTGTTTTTCAAAGTGTTCAAGACCCGCATAGCGTCGAGATTTGTATCCAGTTAATGAGAGTTTTTCCAAGTGTTCAAGACCCGCATAGCGTCGAGATTTGTATCCAGTTAATGAGAGTTTTTCAAAGTGTTCAAGTCGCGCATCGCGTCTTTCCTAAAAGATAAAAAAAAAGACAGCATCGAAAGAAAAAAAGTCTCATTATGTGAAAAAAAATCAACATATAGTCACAATTTAAAAAAAAACCCAACAACATAAAGGCTTTGTGTTTTTGTTTGTTTTTTGTTTTTGTTTTTTTTTTTTTTGGTTTTTTGGTTTTTTCTTACCAACCCCGCAGTTTAAAGTACGGCACATAAGTATTGCATAATGATGGAGTGGTATAGAATCTCGAGAACGGAACAAAATAATCTTTTCCGCATGTTTATTTTCTCCCTTTTGGACCCACGCTGCTGGCATTCGTAGTTGTAATCCATCCACGGGGGCAAGCTTTAAAAAAGAAGAAAGATATTTCTTCATCTTTCCGTTTTAATCAATTGTGTTGCGAATATTTCTTCATCTTTCCGTTTGAATCAAATGAGTAGCGGATATTTCTTCATCTTTCCATTTTAATCAAATGAGTAGCGGATATTTCTTCATCTTTCCGTTTGAATCAAATGAGTAGCGGATATTTCTTCATCTTTCCGTTTGAATCCAATGAGTAGCGGATATTTCTTCATCTTTCCGTTTGAATCCAATGAGTAGCGGATATTTCTTCATCTTTCCATTTTAATCAAATGTGTAGCGGATATTTCTTCATCTTTCCATTTTAATCAAATGTGTAGCGGATATTTCTTCATCTTTCCGTTTGAATCAAATGTGTAGCGGATATTTCTTCATCTTTCCATTTTAATCAAAGCAGTAGCGGATATTACTTCCTCTTTCCTTTTTATTCAAATGAGTAGCGGATATTTCTTCCTCTTTCCATTTTAATCAAATGTGTAGCGGATATTTCTTCATCTTTCCGTTTGAATCAAATGTGTAGCGGATATTTCTTCATCTTTCCATTTTAATCAAATGTGTAGCGGATATTTCTTCCTCTTCCCGCTCTCATCGTAGAATCCGAGCTTGCATCCAAACATTCCTTCAGTTCAACCATTGATGCAGATTGATTTCATGAAACCCTTGAGAGTTCACTTATATTACCTTGATGAATCCAAGGACGAGAGACTATGGCTTGGTCTCCGCGTTCTATTTAGTTCTGAGACGTTTGTTTGTGTGACCCTGACAACTTGACAACGCTAAAGACACGAATTGGCTTAGCAAGAAAATTAGTTCATGTTGTGTTTGAAGTTTGAACGGTCACAACTGCGCCGCGCTCTCCTAGACAGGAAGTAGCGGAATGAGTCATCCCTGTAGTCCCTTACTGCTCGTCTTTCATCTCCACACCCTGAATGGTCGTGCACTTAAGACAAAAACTTATTAAGTGTCGCGGAGAGTGCGCAATTTGGCTGCGTCCACTTACATTTATAACGGATGAGAGCTTGTCCGGTAGAGCAGCGTATTTACAACTTTTTGTGCTTTTCGATAAATCTTACTGATGATCGAGAATTTGACTTCTACTCTGAGGTATTATGGGTCCTTTCAATGACGCTAATCACAACACCAGGATCACATTATCATAGTGCGTGGATCACCGTGACGGGTCATAGGTCTTGTGCGCTGATTCGCTAATTTTTTAAGGATCATTTTGGCCATACAGCAACACTTGTAACTAATGTATAAACTTCGTGTCGGGCTTAACACGGTAGCACAGTGTGATTCATTTCGCTACCAAGAGAGGTGTAAGACGACATTTCTTTGAAATAAGATGGTAACATATTCTTATAAAAACATATGTGAGACCCGCCTGAACACTTATGACGCGAATAATAAATCATTCTAGTTTACTTTGTTCTCTTAATATATTAATGTTTAGAACAGTTTAGTCCGATCCACTTCTGGGTGAGAACTGAGTCGCTACAAACTGATACGTGAGGCGTGCACAGCAGCTCGACAACAGCTCGCTCAGAACAGCACCGTGGAGAAGATAGGAATCAGTTAGTTGGTGGTCAAACAACAACAACAACAACAACAACAACAACAACAACAACATAAGCAACAACAACAACAACAACAACAACAACAACAACAACATAAGCAACAACAACAACAAAAACAACAACAACAACAACAGAAGCAACAACAACAACAGCAACTGTAGCAGCAGCAACAACAACAACAACAACAACAACAACAACGACAACGACAACTGTAATAGCAACAACAACACAACATTAACAGCAGCAACAGCAGCAACAACAGAGACAATAATGCCAAAGTTCAACACCAAATTTGGAGCAGAAAGTTCGAACATACAAAAAACAATCCTAAGATAGGCAGGGAAACCTTGCAAAGTTCGAACATACAGAAAACAATCCTAAGATAGGCAGAGAAACCTTACAAAGTTCGAACATACAGAAAACAATCCTAAGATAGGCAGAGAAACCTTACAAAGTTCGAACATACAAAAAACAATCCTAAGATAGGCAGGGAAACCTTGCAAAGTTCGAACATACAGAAAACAATCCTAAGATAGACAGAAAAACCTTACAAAGTTCGAACATCAAGAAAACATCCTCAAAAAGACATAGAAGCCTTACATTGATCATGTTGTCTATGAGTGTGTGCGTGAGCGTGTCTGCCTGACCTGTTATCCTGGCAACCCGTGAGGGAGCGACCTCTGCTCCTGCCTGGCCTGAGATGTGGCTGCCGATACTGTGGCCGAGCAGGTGTATGGACAGGGGGGAGACACCCTGCAGAGGGAGAGAGAGAGAGAGGGGGGGAGTGAGAGATGTGGCTGCCGATACTGTGGCCGAGCAGGTGTATGGACAGGGGGGAGACACCCTGCAGAGGGAGAGAGAGGGGGGAGAGATGTGGCTGCCGATACTGTGGTCGAGCAGGTGTATGGACAGGTGGGGAGACACCCTGCAGAGGGAGAGAGAGAGGGGGGAGAGATGTGGCTGCCGATACTGTGGCCGAGCAGGTGTATGGACAGGTGGGGAGACACCCTGCAGAGGGAGAGAGGGGGAGTGAGAGATGTGGCTGCCGATACTGTGGCCGAGCAGGTGTATGGACAGGTGGGGAGACACCCTGCAGAGGAAGAGGGGGGGGGAGTGAGAGATGTGGCTGCCGATACTGTGGCCGAGCAGGTGTATGGACAGGGGGGAGACACCCTGCAGAGGGAGAGAGGGGCAGTGAGAGATGTGGCTGCCGATACTGTGGTCGAGCAGGTGTATGGACAGGTGGGGAGACACCCTGCAGAGGGAGAGAGGGGGAGTGAGAGATGTGCCTGCCGATACTGTGGCCGAGCAGGTGTATGGACAGGTGGGGAGACACCCTGCAGAGGGAGAGAGAGAGAGAGGGGGAGTGAGAGATGTGCCTGCCGATACTGTGGCCGAGCAGGTGTATGGACAGGGGGGAGACACCCTGCAGAGGGAGAGAGGGGGAGTGAGAGATGTGGCTGCCGATACTGTGGTCGAGCAGGTGTATGGACAGGTGGGGAGACACCCTGCAGAGGGAGAGAGGGGGGGGGGGAGAGACGTGCCTGCCGATACTGTGGCCGAGCAGGTGTATGGACAGGTGGGGAGACACCCTGCAGAGGGAGAGAGGGGGTAGGGGGGGGGGAGAGATGTGCCTGCCGATACTGTGGCCGAGCAGGTGTATGGACAGGTGGGGAGACACCCTGCAGAGGGAGAGAGGGGGTAGGGGGGGGGAGTGAGAGATGTGCCTGCCGATACTGTGGTCGAGCAGGTGTATGGACAGGTGGGGAGACACCCTGCAGAGGGAGAGAGGGGGGGGGGGGAGTGAGAGATGTGGCTGCCGATACTGTGGTCGAGCAGGTGTATGGACAGGGGGGAGACACCCTGCAGAGGGAGAGAGGGGGTGGGGGGGGAGAGATGTGCCTGCCGATACTGTGGCCGAGCAGGTGTATGGACAGGTGGGGAGACACCCTGCAGAGGGAGAGAGGGGTGGGGGGAGAGATGTGGCTGCCGATACTGTGGCCGAGCAGGTGTATGGACAGGGGGGAGACCCCCAGCAGAGGGAGAGAGGGGGTAGGGGGGGAGAGATGTGGCTGCCGATACTGTGGCCGAGCAGGTGTATGGACAGGGGGGAGACACCCTGCAGAGGGAGAGAGGGGGAGTGAGAGATGTGCCTGCCGATACTGTGGCCGAGCAGGTGTATGGACAGGTGGGGAGACACCCTGCAGAGGGAGAGAGGGGGAGTGAGAGATGTGCCTGCCGATACTGTGGCCGAGCAGGTGTATGGACAGGTGGGGAGACACCCTGCAGAGGGAGAGAGGGGGAGTGAGAGATGTGCCTGCCGATACTGTGGCCGAGCAGGTGTATGGACAGGGGGAGAGACACCCTGCAGAGGGAGAGAGGGGGGAGACACCCTGCAGCGGGAGACCGGGGGAGTGAGAGATGTGCCTGCCGATACTGTGGCCGAGCAGGTGTATGGACAGGTGGGGAGACACCCTGCAGAGGGAGAGAGGGGGTGGGGGGGGAGAGATGTGCCTGCCGATACTGTGGTCAAGCAGGTGTATGGACAGGTGGGGAGACACCCTGCAGAGGGAGAGAGGGGGTAGGGGGGAGAGAGATGTGCCTGCCGATACTGTGGCCCAGCAGGTGTATGGACAGGGGGGAGACCCCCTGCAGAGGGTGACAGGGGGTGGGGGGGCAGAGATGTGCCTGCCGATACTGTGGTCAAGCAGGTGTATGGACAGGTGGGGAGACACCCTGCAGAGGGAGAGAGGGGGTGAGAGATGTGGCTGCCGATACTGTGGCCGAGCAGGTGTATGGACAGGGGGGAGACACCCTGCAGAGGGAGAGAGGGGGTAGGGGGGGGAGTGAGAGATGTGGCTGCCGATACGGTGGCAGAGCAGGTGTATGGACAGGGGGGAGACGCCCTGCAGAGGGAGAGAGGGGGTGGGGGGGGGGAGAGATGTGCCTGTCGATACTGTGGTCGAGCAGGTGTATGGACAGGGAGGAGACACCCTGCAGAGGGAGAGAGGGGGAGTGAGAGATGTGGCTGCCGATACTGTGGTCGAGCAGGTGTATGGACAGGTGGGGAGACACCCTGCAGAGGGAGAGAGGGGGAGTGAGAGATGTGCCTGCCGATACTGTGGCCGAGCAGGTGTATGGACAGGGGGGAGACACCCTGCAGAGGGAGAGAGGGGGGAGTGAGAGATATGCCTGCCGATACTGTGGCCGAGCAGGTGTATGGACAGGTGGGGAGACACCCTGCAGAGGGAGAGAGGGGAGTGAGAGATGTGCCTGCCGATACTGTGGCCGAGCAGGTGTATGGACAGGTGGGGAGACACCCTGCAGAGGGAGAGAGGGGGAGTGAGAGATGTGGCTGCCGATACTGTGGCCGAGCAGGTGTATGGACAGGGGGGAGACACCCTGCAGAGGGAGAGAGGGGGTGGGGGAGTGAGAGATGTGCCTGCCGATACTGTGGCCGAGCAGGTGTATGGACAGGGGGGAGACACCCTGCAGAGGGAGAGAGGGGGAGTGAGAGATGTGGCTGCCGATACTGTGGCCGAGCAGGTGTATGGACAGGTGGGGAGACACCCTGCAGAGGGAGAGAGGGGGTGGGGGGGGGGAGAGATGTGCCTGCCGATACTGTGGCCGAGCAGGTGTATGGACAGGGGGGAGACACCCTGCAGAGGGAGAGAGGGGGAGTGAGAGATGTGGCTGCCGATACTGTGGCCGAGCAGGTGTATGGACAGGGGGGAGACACCCTGCAGAGGGAGAGAGGGGATGGGGGGTGAGAGATGTGGATGCTGATACTGTGGCCGAGCAGGTGTATGGACAGGGGGGAGACACCCTGCAGAGGGAGAGAGGGGGAGTGAGAGATGTGGCTGCCGATACTGTGGCCGAGCAGGTGTATGGACAGGGGGGAGACACCCTGCAGAGGGAGAGAGGGGGAGTGAGAGATGTGGCTGCCGATACTGTGGCCGAGCAGGTGTATGGACAGGTGGGGAGACACCCTGCAGAGGGAGAGAGGGGGTAGGGGGGGAGAGATGTGCCTGCCGATACTGTGGCCGAGCAGGTGTATGGACAGGGGGGAGACACCCTGCAGAGGGAGAGAGGGGGAGTGAGAGATGTGGCTGCCGATACTGTGGCCGAGCAGGTGTATGGACAGGTGGGGAGACACCCTGCAGAGGGAGAGAGGGGGAGTGAGAGATGTGGCTGCCGATACTGTGGCCGAGCAGGTGTATGGACAGGGGGGAGACACCCTGCAGAGGGAGAGAGGGGGAGTGAGAGATGTGGCTGCCGATACTGTGGCCGAGCAGGTGTATGGACAGGTGGGGAGACACCCTGCAGAGGGAGAGAGGGGGTCGGGGGGGAGAGATGTGCCTGCCGATACTCTGGCCGAGCAGGTGTATGGACAGGGGGAGACACCCTGCAGAGGGAGAGAGGGGGAGTGAGAGATGTGGCTGCCGATACTGTGGCCGAGCAGGTGTATGGACAGGTCGGAGACACCCTGCAGAGGGAGAGAGGGGATGGGGGGGGGGAGAGATGTGGCTGCCGATACTGTGGCCGAGCAGGTGTATGGACAGGGGGGAGACACCCTGCAGAGGGAGAGAGGGGGAGTGAGAGATGTGGCTGCCAATACTGTGGCCGAGCAGGTGTATGGACAGGTGGGGAGACACCCTGCAGAGGGAGAGAGAGAGAGAGGGGGGAGTGAGAGAGGGGGGGAGAGAGGAAAGGAGAGAGAGACAGAGGGCGGAGGGAGAGAGAGAGAGAGAGGAGGGAGAGAAGGAGGGAAGGAGAGAGAGAGGGAGGGGGGAGAGAGAGAGGGGGGAGGGAGAGAGAGAGGGAGGGAGAGAGAGAGAGAGGGAGGGATACACAGAGAGATACATTGAGCAAATCAAGATTATGATAGAGAGAAGGGATGTTCGTCATGGGGAAGATATAGAGGGATGGATATCCAAATTTGAGTGGAATTTTCTACTGGACCATCCTTACAACATTGCAAATATTGGTATCTGTTTGAACAATAAAGCCACGCTAATCATATCTTAGGCACAGCAGATCTTATAAACTGCAATTCTTTTTCTAAGCCCCACAAATCAATTTAAGTTAAACTGCCTGGAATCTTTACCACTTTATCAAAAGTTATTTTTCTCCTGACGAAAGGAAATCATACCAGTGGTTCTTAATAATATTCTTAATATTCACCATTTTTCCTTAGAATCTTATCATGATTTTTAACATGATGAACCAGATTAATGAAGCAAAACACAAATTGGTTCGTAAAATAACTATAGAAAGTTTTGTTTTTTTCACAGATATGTGCAGTCATTTATAGAAACCGTTGTTTCCATGTATCGAAAAATATAATAAAAAGATACTGAAAATTTTTTTATATTTTAATATTTGTGAGTCTCCTAAGTCGATCAACTGGTATTGTCTTACGTGCACGAGTTCCAAGTGTCTGACCAGGGTAGCCATCTGTCTGGCCACCAGGAACGAGTTGGCCACGGCTTGCACGTACGGGAACGGCGCTCCATGGTGCCAGTCGACGGTGATCACATTGCAGTCTTCTAGGAAACGGGGGAGGTTTTCTTGGAAATGCTGTTACTCAGTGAACGCTTTTACGTAAGGTGTAGGTTGGTGTGTGGTGCATCTTTTATGATTTAAAACTTAGGTTTAGGGTTTCGTCTGTTTCATGAGAACAGCTATTGTATAAACTAAACTTGAGGTTTAAAATTTTAGAGAAGAAAAGAGAAAAAGTAGAGAAACTGTGAGAAAAAAAAGAAAATAAGAGAGAGAATGAGAGAGAGAGAGAGATAGAGAGACACACAGAGAGAGACAGAGAGAGAGAGAGAGAGAGACAGACAGAGAGAGAGAGAGAGAGAGAGAGAGAGAGAGAGAGAGAGATAGAGAGACACACAGAGAGAGACAGAGAGAGAGAGAGAGAGAGAGAGAGAGAGAGAGAGAGAGAGAGAGGTGTAGAGGAAGAAGTGTGGGCGATTAAGAAAGTAGGAACTAGATCCAGACAGACCATACAAGGGAATTTCTTACCGCCAAAAGGTTGACTATGGTGTGTATCTCTTAAAAGATCTCTGATTTGAACTGATAAACCCCAGGAAACTCTTAGTACGAATGAACTCTTAAAATTAAAGGGAATAACTCGCCTACAAACCTTCACCAACAAAGCGTCTCTCATTCGTGTGACCCAGGGGGGCGCTGCTGCTGTCCCGGAAGCCATGGGTGATCACTCGGATAGGTTTCCCTACACTGAAGCAAGAATGTTCTGGAATAAAGGAAACACATCAAGGGAATGAAAGAAGAACAAGTGGAGGGGGAAACGAGGAGATTAAAAAACGGGAAATGAGTTATTTTTGTTCTATTCCAATCAGTTTTAAGATTCTTGAAACAATTATTCAAAAAAGCTTTGAATTCCCAAAAGAAGAGCTTAAATGTGCGTGAATTCATAGCAGCTGAGCATTCATTTCCACCTGTATGATATAATTTTAATGTTTAGAATTGTATAAATAAATTTGGATATTACAAAATTCGCTTACTATTCTCATTACAGATATGGTTTTCTGTATATTTTTAGAGGCAGATCACACATGCACAATTTGTTTCCAGTTTGTTTGTTTTTTTAAACCTGCTTCAGTTCTCAATTGCTACACAAAATGTTTTTAAGCTAGAGGTCCTACACTTTTGGCAGCTTATTTTTTATCTAGTTTCGTTCTTTTGTGCACAGAATTCGTTCATTACGTTTGCATTTCCTTATATCTTTAACACTAGTATACAAACAGAGCAATCAGGCTGATTATGAGTCTATAACTGTATATGTACATTTTAGTTAAAAAAATTCGGTATCACTGGCTTTGATTAAATTAAAAGCTCCTTCATGATGCAAAGCTAGCGGATCTTTTGCTGTTTAGTGCTGGAGCATTTCACCTCAACAGACACCGCCCATATTGGTCATTGGATTATCTCTTTAATCTAGGATTAGTGTTTTTAATCAGCAGGGCAGGCTTGGCAGTTTGGGTTAATTTAAGCGCATAATATCTGACCCTGAGACCTCCAATCTTCCAAATCAACAGATTATCTTTCTGTATATTGAGCGATTCTCAAACCACAATGACCCTGACACCTCCAATCTACCAAGTCAACAGATTATCTTTCTGTA
>JAWDGP010007215.1:37500-52500 GCA_033675545.1 Elysia crispata | reverse complement strand
CAATCCGGTCTTATCCGGTCCGATTCTTGAAGCTGCTGCAGAGAGAGAGCAGGGGAGTAATCGTTTACTTATTCCACCGGATATTACCCGGATAGATCTTCGCTTCTCTAGGTTTCGTGTGTTTGCGATTACATGGAGTAGAACCGGTGCAGTGTTCATGTTTTCTGAAAGCGCCAGATAGCTATATCGGTTGGAGATGAGGAAGTGGTTGGTCGATGTGGTTAGGACGATAGTTCGATACATGGAAACACGTTCTCCTTGAACATTTTCCCAGTTAACTTAGGAGACTGAAAACTGACTACTAAAACATTTGACGGATAATTTGATTAACCAGTTTTTACTCTAATATCCTCAATGAATAAATAAAAAATTGAATATTTATCTAGGGGAGAACATCAAAGTTTCTTTATAGGATGCTTCCCAAAATTTGGGATCTTCTTTCGGCCCGCTTTAAGTTTCCGTTAAGGAGAAAGACACGTCCCTGATGCAGTTCAAGAACGATAGTTATTGATGCAACTTTTTGATTATCTCCCTTGCTTCTTTCATATTGCTTACGTCACAGAGTCGTCAGCCATGACATTGACCGTGGTTTATTTTTCTCGGTATTACTTTATCGATTCCAAATAATGAGTAAACACAATGATTCGATAATAATCGGTTTTCAAAAATTCCTGAACCGATTCCATCTTATGTAGATAAACATCTTAGATGATAAATATTTTAGAACTATGTAGTGCAGGCTCCCTCACAGGACAACTAATCGTGCTTGTGATTTCTGGCGCGATAGCTCAATGGGATTTCTTCCTATCAGATGAATCTAAGAATAATTTCCTTTGAGAATGTAGGAGGATCCAGAACTCCATGTTCTTATTGTTTATCAGGGTCCTTGTGGCACTTAGCACGATCATTGCTATGAACAACAACAAAAAGTGCTCCTGAGGAACTAAGTGAACGATTGCATAAGCTCTAGATTGTTAAACTTTCCACACGTCTTTCTCAGAGATTTTTACAATTACAGGCAAGACACTTTACTGCTGTTTAGCAATTGAGCTCTTGATACGGGAATTTTGGTTATGGCTGAAGAAAAAACTGTTAGAAAAAAAAACTAACAAAGCCATGGAGATAAGCATGATCTAATTAAGGTTTGTCCATCAAGTTGTGGAAAGCTTTCTTCGCCCGGGCCTGCACTTGACAAACTTCCCAGCGTTTCCGACTTGGCTGAGTCATGCACTAGACACCTTTAGAGAAAGCAGGATCAACACGCCTGACATTCTCTCGCTCTCGACCGCTGCAGCTTTCGATTTCAGACAGGATTAAGCAGCCTAGTATTATTTAATTTGATTTTTCTTTGTGCTGAGTGCACAATCGTCTTGCGGGCGGGATATCTGATTGAAATGCACGTATCTCTCCTGAGTTAGGCAGTTATTATTACAGCCTGGGCCAAGTCGATTTTGTCCCTAAACTAGTGACTATTTTTAGCCTAAAGCTTCCACAAAAAAAGTTTGAACGAATTTTAATCTGTAAAGATGAATGAGACTTTTTGTTTTAATAATCTTTGAATACTTGAAAATCTCGTTTTAAAAAGATTAGCAACGGTTTTTTCGCGTTGATCACAACTTTTGTTGGACGAGGATTCTTTTTTTTTTTTTTTGTTTTTTTTTTTTGAAATACTAGTTTGTCTTTTAGACTTAAAAATCCTTGTGTTGTGGCAAAAAAGTGTGTTCAATAGCGCAAGTTTTTAACCTTGGGAACGAAACCTTTGATTTCCAAACGGCTTCGGATATTCCCAAAACATGGATACTTTTCTCCTTGTTTTACTGATTGGTCCAGTGCTCAAGATCCACACATCACAAGGCGCTGTCAGTAAGTACCACAGAAATTCATTCAACATTTTTCCCTTCTTTCCATTTTAAAGTAATTATTCTTTTGTAGACGTGCAAATCGAATTACACCTTATTTTCCCGAATTCGCCTGGTAAAGCTAAAAGCTAAAAATTTCAGAGTTAGTTATAATGTAAATAGTTAATGTTGTCAGGCCAAATAGTGAAGTTAAACTTGCAAGTCAGTATATGTTTTCTGTCTCCTTTCATTTCTCCAAACTCAATTTCCAAGAAGTCTAAAAGTTCTTGTAAAGCTATGTAGATGTTATATATAATATATATATATATATATATATATATATATATATATATATATATATATATATATATGGTTACTAATTACCCTATTGGAATAATAAAGCTGTAACTGATGATTACTTGAGCCAAATCAACTGAAATATACCCAAATCCCAAATATCCCCAAATATCCCCAACTAGCAAATGTGTAGTTTACGTGCCGCCCGCCTAATTACCTAATGATACCAAAGAACATAATCGCTAGTCATGCTGCCATTTTAAGTGGCCACATGTTAGCGCTCTGACCATTCGCCTCGTCAATGTCGCGTTGTGTTTTACTTCATGCTGCAGCAGCTGCAGCGACACCAGAAACAACAACAAGGCGAGAAAGAGAAGAAATTGAACGTTTGTCACTTCTGATATTTTTATAGTAAAAATTAGATTGGGGCTCGAAGAAGGGTGACAACTTATTACCCTTTTATCATTATCATTGATATTACTGCGGTGATTATTATTCGAAATACTAATCTTGTTATTATCATTTTATCATCATCGTCATATAATAATATTCATGTTTTTTTTTTTTGTTTTTTTTGTTTTTTTTTTAAATTTTTATTGATAATTTTCATTACATACATCACCGACTTGCCAGTTTTGACGAGTATAAACCTCACTCGGCCAATAAATTAGTCTGTAGGAATACACTGAACTTTGACCATCTCTCTGAACCCTCAAACAAACCCTAACACTGGACCTGGACCTGGACCTGGACCTGGACACGCGCCCAGACTCACGGCCATCCAGGCAAGACATTTAACTCCTGGACTCTGACATATCCAATTAATTCTTTCCTTTGTCTCATTGATGATTAAGCCTGTTCAAATTATCTCGTTTCTCTAAACTATACTAAAGACTTACACCCTTTCGTATAAGTCCAAATGTCGTCTGATATAGGTCCTAAATTTAAAACAGTATGTAGCATACAAAACATAGTCCGCTGTGGATAGTCAGGGCCAGGTAGAGTTCAGATCTCTACCGACCCATCATCTTTTCACCAGGACCAGTAGCGTCGTTGTGGATGCGTGGGAAACAACTGCGCACGGAAAGCAAGAAAAACGAAATTCAATGAAGTTATTTCAAGTGGTTTTTTTGTCAACCAAACTCACTTGTTGCCAATTTCTGAGACTTTTACATAAAATTTTGCGTTTTTCGAAAGTGCGCTATCTGTAAAAATTTAGTTGTTTTCAAAGCATTCATAAGAAGAAGATTGTGTGAGAGAGGGGAGGACGCAAGGATAATGCTGTGGCCCTTAATCATCGAGGCATCACCAGTTCGGCCTTAAATCATGAGACTGAGAGAGGCTGTGTCCTGTCTCCCAACCTCTTAGCATGCTCTGCTCTACTTGACAGATTAATACAAGTTGTTGTTTTTTTTCATGCCTGGTCTTGCAGTAGATCGTTAATGCAATATCATGGTTGTACAATTTAATAGCAATTACTTTTTTCAGGTCAAAATTACAAAACGAAAAATTTTCTTAAAAGATAAGTTACGTTTATCTTTCGACAATCCCAGACTTCTGATTGGACAAAAAGTACTTGTTACAATACAGCAATATAAAAAAATACTTCTTACAATGCAGAAATGAAAAAAAAATACCTGTTACAATACAGAAATATGAAAAAAAAAATACTTCTTACAATACAGTTATATAAAAAATACTTGTTAGAATACAGAAATATATAAAAAAATACTTTTACAATACAGGATTATAAAACAATACTTGTTACAAAACAGAATTATAAACAAAAATTAGTTTTTCCTTCCAAATACTATATTGAATTGTCTAGGGCACTAATCGGCGCTCATCTATAAAGTCTTTTTCTAAACTGAAAAAAAAACCATGAAGAAAATATTTTTCCCTTGAAAACCACATGACAAAAGAGTGGACCGTTTCTCGTTTATGTTTAATTATAGTAATTAATTCTGATTCGCAGAAAAACTGGGATTTTCAACAGTGCCTACACTGCAATAACTCTTAGGCATTTTAAGTACTTTCTTGCCGTAACAGCGAAATGTCTATTCAAAATGAAATCACAAATTATTCGTCATGCACATGGCAGTGACCTTCACCTCTGATAGCGTTCAACTATCAGTTGTTGTTTTTGTTGTTAGTCTTGTTTTTTTTTTTTTTTAAGTCTCTAGGATAATTTCTGTTTATACTGAATGAATAAAATCTCCATCCTGTTTCATGTTGTCTAGACATATATAGGTAAGTGTCAGTACTAGGAATTAAGACAGAGAATAGGAAGCATCACAAAGAACTTTTTCAAAACAAAACTAGGATACCATGAGTACCTCTTGATGGGCTGTGACACACTTCCTTATGAGCGAAAATATGGTGAAATAGATAGATAGATATAGTGATAAGAGAAAGAGAGAGAGAGAGAGAGAGAGAGAGAGAGAGAGAGAGAGAGAGAGAGAGAGAGAGAGAGAGAGAGAGAGAGAGAGAGAGAGAGAGGATAATGGGCGGACACACACTTCAACATCATGATGGAGAAACACAAAAAGTGTTTCTATGCGCAGACTTGATGGCAGTATCAGACACTTAGGTCTGTCAACAATAGAGCTCCACATAGACCTTCCCATGCAGACAGTGTTTTGTTATTCTCCAGTTGCAGTGAAATTCCCACATTTCCCACTCTGTAACTTACGGGAGCTCCTGTATGTTTATTTGAATTATCAGATCCACTGCACTCACCAAAGAACCTTAGTATAAAACCGTTAGATAGATTTAGAACGCAATTTTTTAAGCCTATATCCTCCTCCCCCCTCCCCCCACCCCCCCTCATTGCTTCCAGTCTCTCACGAGACGAACCTGATATGGGCCCAAACATCCCGGTCAACAATACCAGGCAACGCCAGACTCATGTCCATCCCTGGCGACCCGGATCTGTGGATGACCACACAAAAGCCATCAGTAAGTAACCGGACCTTGAGGCACTCACTGAAGCTTCGAAGTTTGATTCTAATTTGCTCAACAAAGCTTATCTACATTTTGTACCGAATACTTGACTTGGAAAGAAGTTTTTCGACGTCGTCGATCATTTCCATGGAAAATACGGAACCTATTTTAAGCCCTTATTTAGTTTTTTAGTCCCTTAGCCAAATAATGTCGTGTATCTAAACTCGAAACGTTTCGTAAGCCGTCTCAGTGTTCTTGATCCTGAAGTTTCTATGTTTGATGAAAGAAATATAGCATGGGAACAATGTTGCTGTTGTTGTTGGATTTTTGAAAGATCAGCATCTCAAAAAACAGAGGGAAAGCTAGAGGGAGAGACAGAGAGAGAGAGAGAGAGAGAGAGAGAGAGAGAGAGAGAGAGAGAGAGAGGAAGATGGCGATTAAAATAAAAAGATATAAATGAATAAATTCATCTATCGGTAAATAAAATAAGAGAGAGAGACAAAGAGAGATTGAGAAAGAGAGAGAGTGGGGGAGGGAGGAGGAGGAGAAATCAAATTATTGTCTTCTACAAAAAAAAAATATGAAAACGACCGAAAAATTTGCAAATTATTCGACGTATATAAGGAAAACACGGGAAGATCTCATTTGCCAATAGAAAATGCGAATAGGATTTTCTACACAATATCTTACATAGTAAAAGCTGCACAATGTCCCAGCTATATTCTCCAAAATTATCCTCCCCTTCTTAGACTGAAAACTATATTGCCTTGCCGTAATTTAAAACCAATTGAAAAGATAACATGATGAGACCACCACAAGTGGCCCAGCTTGGAATGTGATCAGATTTCTGTCTCCACCCGGACAGGTGAATCACATCGCAGCTCCGCACTTCACGTGGGGTTTCCGGGCTCTGGCCTTCCACTGGGAGGATCAACTGCTCTTCTGGAGTGAGGGGACCAACAAGAAGATACAGGTGAGAGTCCAGCTAGAAACTAGGTCACTAGAACCGGAACACAGGATCAACTGCTCTTCTGGAGTGAGAGGACCAACAAGAAGATACAGGTGAGAGTCCAGTGAAAAACTAGGTCACTGGAACCGGAACACAGGATGAACTGCTCTTCTGGAGCGAGGGGACCAACAAGAAGATACAGGTGAGAGTCGAGTGAAAAACTAGGTCACTGGAACCGGAACACAGGACCAACTCCTCTTCTGGAGCGAGGGGACCAACAAGAAGATACAGGTGAGAGTCCAGTGAAAAACTAGGTCACTGGAACCGGAACACAGGATGAACTGCTCTTCTGGAGTGAGGGGACCAACAAGAAGATACAGGTGAGAGTCCAGCTAGAAACTAGGTCACTGGAACCGGAACACAGGATCAACTGCTCTTCTGGAGCGAGGGGACCAACAAGAAGATACAGGTGAGAGTCCAGTGAAAAACTAGGTCACTGGAACCGGAACACAGGATCAACTGCTCTTCTGGAGTGAGGGGACCAACAAGAAGATACAGGTGAGAGTCGAGTGAAAAATTAGGTTACTGGAACCGGAACAAAGGATCAACTGCTCTTCTGGAGCGAGGGGACCAACAAGAAGATACAGGTGAGAGTCGAGTGAAAAACTAGGTCACTGGAACCGGAACAAAGGATCAACTGCTCTTCTGGAGCGAGGGGACCAACAAGAAGATACAGGTGAGATTCCAGTGAAAAACTAGGTCACTGGAACCGGAACACAGGATCAACTGCTCTTCTGGAGCGAGGGGACCAACAAGAAGATACAGGTGAGAGTCCAGCTAGAAACTAGGTCACTGGAACCTGAACACAGGATCAACTGCTCTTCTGGAGCGAGGGGACCAACAAGAAGATACAGGTGAGAGTCCAGCTAGAAACTAGGTCACTGGAACCTGAACACAGGATCAACTGCTCTTCTGGAGTGAGGGGACCAACAAGAAGATACAGGTGAGAGTCCAGTGAAAAACTAGGTCACTAGAACCGGAACACAGGATCAACTGCTCTTCTGGAGCGAGGGGACCAACAAGAAGATACAGGTGAGAGTCCAGCTAGAAACTAGGTCACTGGAACCGGAACACAGGATCAACTGCTCTTCTGGAGCGAGAGGACCAACAAGAAGATTCAGGTGAGAATCCAGCTAGAAACTAGGTCATCGGAACCGGAACACAGGATCAACTGCTCTTCTGGAGCGAGAGGACCAACAAGAAGATTCAGGTGAGAGTCCAGCTAGAAACTAGGTCATCGGAACCGGAACACAGGGTCACTCAAGAAACTCGGACTGACCAGCTCCAGAATCAGTGATTGGCGACCTACTGAGCTATGTACATAACATAAGATCATTTGACTGGGCAGAATCCTCGGCTGTGAGGCTAACAAAGTCTTACGTAACATATTTGGAGGAATGTCATTTGATGTGACCTTTTGTAGCAACTGATTCAAACAGTCATGTACAGCTCATTTGAATGTCAAAAATTTCAAACCGGCTTCACAGGTAAGAATACCATTGGATTTACAATGTTCTGTATGTCATGGAAAAAATTCTCTTTTTTAATCTTTATAGTCTATTTTATGACTTAATTTTCGTTAGGAGATCTACTTACATGGTGGAAGTCAGGACTGTTTCTGTACCTGTGATATAATACTAGAGGTCTCTGAATATACTTTCGGATCATATTAGTTTTTTTTTTATTTCTTTGCACGATAACTAACAGTTATAGAGAAATATTAGCAGCTATGTGTGAAATGTGCAAGCTTTGACTAAGATAGATATAGCACGAGAGAAAGTGAGACAGTGTGATAAAGATAAGGAGTGGATAATAAAAAAATGATAATAAAGAGAGAAGAGAGATAAGTGCCATAAGACCACAAGAGAGAGAAACAGTGAAAGAGACAGACACTTGCAGAAAGAGGAAAGAAAAGAGAGGATGTAAAAAAGAATAGCATTGTGAGGGTAAAAAGAGGATGTAGCAAAGATGCAATAGATTAGTACTACCTTATGATGATGAAGTTACTAATTTTAAGAGTCGTGATGGTGTTGATATGTTATGCAAATCACTATTACGTCAATTTATTGGTAAAAATTCTGAAAAAGCACAATCATTACCACGGTTTCAACAAACGGAAAAGAAAGGAAAAGAAAAACTGGTCATTGCCAGATTCAATTATCTATCTAGATGATAACCCCCCCTCCCCCCCATACCCCTTCTACCGCCACTTCCGGTCAGAGCTTGGTACTGAACGGCTCCCTGGACACCACGACCCTGTTCGCGGGCACATCGTCCGAGGTGTACGGCTTGACCGTCGACTGGCTGTCCAGGAACCTCTACTTCACGGACGGTCTCTACAACTGGATCATGATGACCTCCACCCTCCCCGGCAGGCCGGGCTACAAGATCGTTGTCCAGGATGGGCTGGACTCGCCTCACGGACTGGCTGTCCACCCTTCTCTAGGGTGAGGCTCATGGCAGGTTTAGGAAATCTTCTTATCTCGGAAAAGCCTTGGAATCATATAGATTTCAGGTTGATAAAAATTAAACGCCGAAATGGAGTGACAACGAAAAACAAATTAATAGGCAATAATTGTACACAGGCTATACATGGTTAGACCAGGAGGAGAAAAGAAAGGAAGTAAGAGGAGAAGACAATTGAATAAAAACAGCATCATTGGCAACAGCAAGTTGGACTAAACACTAGCATGGTGTGTGTTTATGTATGTGTACGTGTGTATGTTTGTGTATGACCTTCAGTGACTTGTCCTTGAAACTCAGTTCAGGATTCAGTAGTTTTAAACGTTATTGGTTTTTCTAGCCTGACGGGGTTCACAGCGGGCGTGATATCACGTGGTTTGTGGTCCATACTATAAATACACAGCGAAGAGGTCATGTCTTACTCCTCTACTTTTCCTCCCTCCTCACATCTCTCATTCGCACCCTTTTGATTTCTTTCTACTCCTCCATCTTCGAGCTCCATTTTCTCGCTCAAGCTTTATGACAGTCGTAGAATCATTTCAGGGGCCAGCAATGCTGCCGTAGAAAAGTACGAGATTGTGACAGGGTTAAAGCACTCAACTGTTGAGTAAATCACAACAAAACTGAGACATGGGGAAATGAAGCAATGAGACCAGGCTTTAACCGGGGGGATGGAGGCTACCAACGTTTAGCTTGAGTTCGACTTAATGGTCATTCTAATATTTTCATGGAACCTGTCCTCTCTCTCTCTCTCTCTCTCTCTCTCTCTCTCTCTCTCTCTCTCTCTCTCTCTCTCTCTCTCTCTCTTTCTCTCTCTCCTTCTCTCACTCCTCGCACCCCCTCATTCCTTCCTCTTTGGACTTCTTTCTATTCATCCATCTCCGAGCTGCAGCCTCTCCTTCTTCCTCCGCCTTTTCTTCTTCATTCTATCTCTTCTTCCGCCTCTTTCCATCTACAATCTTTATCTATCCTCTTTCTTCTTATGGTTCCCTGAACTGCTTACCTCATCTTACGAGTCATATTTTTTTGTCCTTTTCCTCCCTGATTTCCTGTCCATCCCATTCCCCCACTCCTCCTCCTCCTCTCTTCCCAGCTACTTGTTTTGGTCAGACTGGGGAGCACGACCCAAAATTGAGCGGTCAAGCCTGATCGGAGAAGGTAGGAACATCATCCTTGACATTGGATTGGTCAAACCTCAAGGCTTGACCATAGACTACAGCACGAACCGCTTGTACTGGACAGATGCCGACAAGGGCACGCTGGAGACAGCTGACCTACACGGGAGGGGACAGAAGGTGCTGCATGCTGCTGAGGGCGCCAACTTCTTTGGTATCGCCATCTTTGATGTGAGTCAGGAAGATCAGAGGGGATTGGTGAGATAGATGGGGAACCAACTTCTTTGGTATCGCCATCTTTGATGTGAGTCAGGAAGATCAGAGGGGGTGGGGGAGTAGATAGATAGATAGATAGAGAGATAGATAGATAGATAGATGGATGGATGGATAGATAGATAGATAGATAGAGAGATAGATAGATAGATAGATAGAGAGATAGATAGATAGATAGATAGATAGATAGATAGATAGAGAGATAGATAGATAGATGGATAGATAGATAGAGAGATAGATAGATAGATAGATAGATAGATAGATAGAGAGATAGATAGATAGATAGATAGAGAGATAGATAGATAGATAGATAGATAGATAGATAGATAGAGAGATAGATAGATAGATAGATAGATAGATAGATAGATAGATAGATAGATAGATAGAGAGATAGATAGATAGATAGATAGATAGATAGATAGATGGATGGATGGATAGATAGATAGATAGATAGATAGATAGATAGATAGATTTCTTGTGTAGAATAAAGATTCTGTTTTACCGACTAGAAAAACAAAACAAAATGAAAAGAATAGAAATGATGATAATTTTTGACTGTTTATCCCCAGAACTTCCTGTTTGTGACGGAGAAGACGTACGGCAGGTTGGAAGTGTATAACCACAAAGAGAAAGTGAAAACGTTTTCTCTCGGAGGTGAACCCTGGGATATCCTCATGTACGACAACTCTTCGCAGCCCGTGACGTCGAGTGAGTTCTCTTTCCTTGAGAGTTGATTCACCTTTTGTTCCTCAATGTTTTCTGGATTCGTTGCACTCTGGAGTCTGCAGTAGATTGCTGAATGGGTAACCCGGCGCGATGGCTAGTCTGCTGCATCAGCCAGCATTGGTTTCGGTTAAGTTCATTCTATTATTAATTGCTGCAGAAACCCCTCTGCATACACCCATCATATTAGGACAAGAATAAAAGCATTTCGCAGAAAACTATCCCAAAAATGTTTAAAGTGAAGCTTTCACTCAACTATTGACAAAATTTGGTAGGAATTCATGATTGTCACCTTGTCAATCATAGGAGACAAAGCGCCCGAGAAATCAACTCACCACTCGCCACTCACGGCGACAGCTTATGAGAAAAACTAAAAACTAAACGACAGTACAAGAGCGGGGGAGAGAAAAGCAGAGTGTGTGTATATTAGAGGGTTCTGCAACACACTTTAGGCTAAACAATATTGACACGTGAAGGAGTAACAAACACCAACCGTCAAACCTCCTCACCCCCCGCGGCACTGTGAAGCGCAGTTTGCTCCCTTTCCTCCCCCAAAAGAGCCATGCCGCTGAAAACAACTCACTGCTCCAAACAGAAACAAGAGACCATCAAAATATGAAGAAGCAAATCAAAACTAAAGACCAAAGAAAAAGCAACTTCAATGTCTTTATAGACAAACGTAAACACACACTAAATTTGATGTCTTCAAAACTAAATTTGACCAACAGAAACTCTGCAAGATAAAAGTAATCTGCGCTGGGTAAAGAAAAAATAAATTGAAAAAGATTTTCCCTTCCGCCCATAAATAGAATATCAATAGCATTTGAAAGAAACCTAGGACTTGAGCTAGAATTAGAAGATTGTTAAACACAAGGCCAAAGTTTATGAATCAAGTAACACCTGATCATATTCTGAGCCTTAAAAAAGAAAGAAAAAAAAGATGATAGCTTCAGCGCTCGACTGGCCTGTTTGTGATTCTCCGGCGGAGGCTGTTCTCTGTTTTGTGTTTACACAGCAAGCGGGCAACCTTGTAATACATTATCTTTTTTTATGGAGTCACTTCCCTTTTTTCTTCTCTTTTATGTCCCCAAAACGTCACTTATAAAATGTAATCCCTTTATATAGGAGGTTCTATAATCTCTGACATTCCCGTAATGTTGGAACACTTGACTAGTCAGAGCTTCACGTTGACCTTGACCTCTCTATCTGCTCTTCAGGCCAGTGTTCAGACAAGGACTGTGAACAGCTGTGTATCTATGACGCTGTCCAAGGCGCCACATGTCTCTGTGGAGAGGGGTATCTCCCGGAAGATCCAGAGGCCAGAAGCTGCAAACGTGAGGAAAATAGTCTCAAATCACCTATGTTAAGAAGCCATAGAATTATCGTATGTCACAGATTGCCACACCGTTGCAGCCCATACGTGCAAACCACATGTGACAATGTGACTTCCCAAAGTTGAAGAGTAGGCCAGGTACTACAAATTGAAGTTTGAGATATTAAAAGGATATCTGACAACACGCACTAGGATGCACTCGGCGGCAAGTTTTGTTAGATGAATAATGAAATATAAAAATATTTATTGATTATTGATATTAGCAGGTGTTTGTGTGCCAGAGCGAGGCGTGTAATGTTTGCATTGGAAAGTAAGTTACAATGACAATATAGGAAGAATACAAAAAAGCTTCAAGTCTGATGCTCGTTAATCTTTACAATAATCATATATAAAGTAAGATGTGATGACTTTAACATTAAAAGAAGTTACAACTAATCTGTGGAAGTTGTTACAATCATATGACAATAACTGATTACTTAACTAAAATAATGAAGATAATAAAGAAGACAGAAATCAGACAGGATAGTTCTAAAAGATGGGCGCCCTTACCTATCTACTTAGAGAGAAGGACAGAAAGCGAGATGAAAATCCATATGGTTCTGTACAGTCTTGAACATATATCGTTAATGTCCTCTTGAACAATTCTTAATTAAAGTGTTCTTGATTGACTCTAGTTGTAATGTTCTTGTTCCTAGGATGAGACTTGAGACTCAGGCTTCAGCATCAGCTACAGTATAATCCAGAAAGTTGAGTTTCAGAAAATGCACAGGTCAGAGTGTCCAGTGCGGTTTTTATACTTTATTGTTTATTAGCATAGAAATAGAAACACCACTGCAGTGTGGTTTATAAAACCTGTTTCATAAATTACGCTCTTGCGATAGCTTTAAACTTTATTTTAATGTTCTGAGAACAGGCTTTCTCTCATATTAAAACAGCAATCTGCTTGAAACTTTGCTTCAACGGCAATGAAGACCAGGAACCAGGTCCCCGTACCACTACCAGTCAAGGTCACTTTGTTAAATCTTTTTGTTTTGCCTTTCAGGACTTAGGCCCTGCGCCGACCGGCTCTATTCTAAATAAAATAGAGTTGAAAATATTAAAGAAAGCAAGACACATAGTATTAACATTAAGATGCTTATACAACATTCCACACGGTTTATATTACGAATTAGGAATACCGGTACTTTAAAATTAACCACTCAAGAGCTTAAGATAAACAGATTTATTAAATGAACTTGGAGCCTCGTGGCTTTCCCAGTTAACGAACTAGCACGTTCGAAGAATTCGAATATTATAAAATACGAATCAATACTACTCTCAATGCACGAAGGAGAAACTTAAGAATATGTAAAATTATCAATCACCAAATAAATCAGAGCCAAAAATAGAAGTCGGACCACCCAGAGTCCGCAATGGGGAACTTCACGACTCGAAACGAAATTAATGATGAAGGGAAGGGAGCATAAGCATAGTGCGACTTGTCTCCTTCACTGCTTCAACTCGGACTGAAGAATTGTACTAGAACGCTAGTATAAGACGCGTACTTTTCCCAAACGCATGTTGACCATTTTCCCACACTGTCGGTGTCAGACAAAAGTTAGATGAATTGTCTATATCCGCTTACCCTGAGAGATGGGAATCTTCCCTATATGACATCCATATGAGGATTCTTGACGCCTTTATAGATTCTATCGCAAACTAAACTACTAGTTAGCCGCCAAACATCGACATGCCTGGGAAGCACCACTTGAGACTTTACCCCACAGTGGTGTCATGCAGCGCCTCCACGTCTACTTTATGTAAGGTTATACCTTAATTTTGATCCGTGTACCAGATTGGTTTAGTGGCTAGGATGCTATGGTCTATGATTCCCGACCAAACACTTGAGAGGAGCATCTTGTTATACTTACAAGGACTCTACGCGTGATTCTATACGAGTGAATATACAGTAGCGCTTTGTGACGTCGTATATGATGGGAAAACCTCGGGTTTAATGCCTTAAAACTTTGAAGAATCAAGCAATATAGAGAAAATCATAACTAGATTTTATGGGAGCAGCCGTAGTATCAACATAAACCCCACACGTATTCCAAGCACAACTGGAGGTCAATTGTTTTCCTGTTTGTCCTTAGCCTCCCAGAAATTTGTCCATCCATCGCACTTTTACGCCATTGGAGACTCGATCTGCCACTACCCTGCAAATATGGCCGACATGTCCCTGGAAAATCTCACCTTGAGCACCCAGTGTTTTCTGGGAAACAAACAGGTAAGCTACCTGGGATCTTAGTCCGTCATCGCGGTCTTAATGGCAGCATTTGAGTGAAGAAGATCCAGGTTTGGTACCATAAAACATATATAATTTCATTCTTTTTTTCTCTATGATGATAAAATGCTAGGGGCACAGATTTTTCGTCACTGCACGACCCAGGGAGGGCAATGTAGCCACATGCCACCAGCACTGACCAACACGTTGTCCATCTCTCGGAATAGTTTTTGAACTTCATTCAAGTTTCCATTAGCCGTACTTCTAGATCTCTCTTACCAGTACCTGGTCCAACCTGGGACTTATTGTAGACAACGCAAACTTGGAATAGAAATAAGTGGTCGGCGGCATATACTGTTTGTTGGTTTAGCCTCACTTGTTTTTATTTCAGGAATCAACTCAAGTATTTGAAAGCAAAATGTAGTTATCTAGTATTAAGTGAAATTTTTCTAAAGAAGTGTATTTTTTAATTTAATAATCACATATCCGAATGACATTTGTTTGACAAATAAATGCGAATACAAAAAATTTCATATTTCAACTTTTTTTCAAACTCGTAACGTTTAACGCCAAAACCTTTTATTAATTTGTCCACAAGTTTTGATAGATTCAATATTTATATTTCTCCTCTGTAACTAGCACACGCCGGGCTATATGACCTTGACCTATGACGCGGGCGAGAACATGCTGTATGTATTTAGCAACACTAGCAGAACCATTCTGCGGCTTCCTCTAGAGCTTGG
>JAWDGP010007215.1:0-32500 GCA_033675545.1 Elysia crispata | reverse complement strand
GGTACAACAAGTACGAAAGGATGAGTTTCAATAGTTTTACTATATTGGTACAACAAGTACGAAAGGATGAGTTTCAATAGTAACGTTTTATTATATTGGTACAACAAGTACGAAAGGATGAGTTTCAATAGTTTTACTATATTGGTACAACAAGTACGAAAGGATGAGTTTCAATAGTTTTACTATATTGGTACAACAAGTACGAAAGGAAAAGCTAGAATCATGTATGGTTGTAAATAAACATCAAGGGTAGAAATTCTCACAACGTGGGTTCAACTGTAAGCACTTTTTTTTTAGGCTTTCATAGTCTTTCCATAAGCGTTTGAAAGGATGTTAAAGTAGACCAGGACTCGCAGAATTATCTGATGTCTTATTTTACGATAGGGTACTTCTGAAAATCACTGGCCAATCGAAATATAAGCGTTAAGTCAATTTTAGTTCCTTAGCAACAACAAGCATAGGCCTCAATTCACAAGACAGGTCTCAATACGTTTTGTTAGAATCTGTTTTTTTTATATCTCTGTTTCCTCAATGTTCAGAATTACGGGTTGAAGAAGCAGTCTGGTTGTGATATTAACTCGTCTGAATGTTTCTAATTTCAGTTTGTACTGGAGCGACTCAATGAAAGCTCATGTGAGGAAGCTCGACCTGGAGTCTGGAAGAATAACGGTCATCTATGCAAGTACAGGGGTCAAATTTTACGGCATTTCTGTTTTCAACGTGAGTTTTCATTTTAACTTGAATCACCTACTCAGCGTTAACTCCATCCGGTTTTCTCTCAGCGTGTAACGATCAAGATTTTAACGGTTATGCAAGCTGCACTTATTCCTCCATGATGACCTTGCCTGCCTCTGTATCTCTCCCTCCATCTTGATTTCTAGACTTATCTTAAGGACAATAGCCTAGGCGCGTTACATGTCGTAACGATGTTCAACTTCTGCCTGCCTTTTCGTGGAAAAAAAGATCTGCTGTTTCCGAGGAATATTTAAAAATAATATTAATTTTTAATAGGGCATTAACTACATTAAGATATGTTTGAAAAAATTCACTATATCTTAACTTGTCAAAATATTTACTTAACACTCGTCTTTGTCACAGCATCGATTTCTTTTTTGAAAGACATGAACTTGACTGGAAAGTTTTGGCTGATATCTGAACGCTTCGTCACACTGAAACTAAACCTTCAAGCTAAACCTTTTCTACAACATCTGTTTTATAACAAACATGATCAGAGTTCCTACAGGGTTCTGTCCACCTAACCTTTGACCTCTTCCACTGTATCCACTGGCAGGATTATCTGATGTGGACGGACACACACAACCTGAACGGTGTCCATATGGCCAGGATGGACAAGAAGGAGAAAGTCCGAGGAATCATCCACCCTAACGTCGGACACGCCGCTGACTTGATCACCTTTGACCTCAGAAATCAGCCGGATATTTCAAGTAATTATCCACAAACATTCCCTAATGGTTACTATCCACAAACATTCTCCAACCGTAAGTATCCACAAACATTCTCTAATCGTAACTGTCCACAAACATTCCCTAATCACTTCACAAACATTCCCTAATCACTATCCACAAACATTCCCCAATCGGAATGTTCACAAACATACCCTAATCACTTCACAAACATTCCCTAATCACTATCCACAAACATTCCCTAATCACTATCCACAAACATTCCCTTATTTATAAACATTCATTTTTCTAATTACTAACTCATTTCAGATAATCTAGGATACGCAGTTATTTAACATACCGTGAAACACAATAATTTTTCATACCGTGAAACATAATTAACTTTAATAAGCAGTAACAATCTGACCTTTTGAGGCGTGATTTGTTAACATCCAACATGGGCCGCAACACTGCGGTGTTTCCGAAAAGAGGGCTGCTTAAAATATTGCACCCAAACTTAGTTTACTTTTTTACCTGAGATGTCTCCTCCATTTAACGAATGTCTACATGAAAATGTAAGAATTCCAATGTCTCAAGGTTCTTTATTTTTTTAAAACTGTACTATGAGAGGTTCTGGAGGAGATATATGTTATTGTTGTAAAGTTTGTTTTTCTCTAATGTAGTTGTATGGCTTTAGGGGAGATATATCTAATATTGTTTTAAAATTTGATTTCCTATAAGTTTATTGCTGTAAAGTTTGTTTTTCTACGATGCAGTCGTGTGGCTGCGGAGGAGAATAGTCTCTTCTTTGAGTGAATTTTTCATTTCTGCTATGTAGTTGTCTTCCCTACCTGTTTATTTGAACGGGAAATCAGACTTGTTTTACATAAAAAGGTGTCAAAATCATCTCTCAATATTTCACTCTCCAAATACCCTGCACCTCTCTCTCTCTCTCTCTCTCTCTCTCTCTCTCTCTCTCTCTCTCTCTCTCTCTCTCTCTCTCTCTCTCTCTCTCTCTCTCTCTCTCTCTCTCTCTCTCTCTCCACACACACACTCGCCTTTCATGAGTTTCAACTGGTCTCTCCATTGATTTATTATTGAATGTTTTTGTCTGCTGTATTCCTTTTCCTTTCCATTTTTTTTTTCCTTTCATATTATCAGTGTCAGGTGGGCTGAGAAAACCAGTCGCTCGTCCGATTGTAACTTCTGAGATATAGGGCTTTAAAGGTGGTCAGGGTGACCCCCCGGGTTGAAACTGGACAAGTAGGCCAACTATACTGCTAAAGTTCAACTTTTTTATACATCATGTGTCAGAAGTAGAAGCTTGACTTTTGTCTCTAAACATTGTGAAACATTTTTTTTTCTGAACCCAATCACATTTTTTTTTTTTTTGGTTCTCATTTTTAAATTTTAATTTCGTTCTTTTCTCTGGTACCAAATGACCATTTCTTTTGTTTACATCGGAACTGCATTTTCTGCGCTTCACACAAGTCAAAATCTCTCTGACTTATTTCACCTCATCCACAGGTTAAATTCTTTCTTTCTTTTTTTTACACCCCAAAAACTCTTTGAGAAAAATTATGCAACTATTCTTTTATGCTGAAACCTTCTTCTTTCTTAGTTTTACTACATGGTTAATTCTTTAAAACTAAAAGTAAGAACTTCTGGCAATCTTTTTCCGGTAACAAAAGACGAATCGAAATCAAGAAACTGAGGAATTTTTCCTATAAACTCGCTTCCAAAGACTATAATTGAAAGATTAACTTCTAATGAAATAAGTGTTGGAAGAATATTTAGCCGCCCAGTTACTGGTGAAAGCTAAATGTGGTCCAAGAAAGATAGAAAAAAAAAGACTATTGTCAGCCCCAGTGGCAACCGTGCAATAACTCCAGAAATGAAGCTTCAGCCATGAGGTGAGGAAATCTGGTTTCTAATTCTATTCCACTGAAACAGACAATTTTTACAATTTCTATTTGGTCTGAATGTTTCACAAAAGCAGTGACTCAAATCTAGACCTAGATTAGGTTTTAAGACGTAGGCAAAGACAACTTTAAGATTGATTTTGCCTTGTCTAGACCTAGATCTGGATTTAGGTTGATCTATAGATCTTGATCTAGATATTAACAGGAGTAAAGATTGTGTATTCAATAAGATTTCCAATAAATCGGTGTGGTACAATCAGAGTATAGAGTGGAGGAGATCGATGACACTGCTGTACACGTTAATTTGTTTTTTGACTTATCTAGAGTCTGAAACTTAGCACATTATCATTATAAAGATTGTAACCTGGAACGTGTAATGGGTCATCAGATATTTGCGGCAATAAAATCGAAAACAATATGGAAAAGTAACTGTAGATCACATGATTTTACCTGGGCATAGTTTTAAATCCCAAAGTTTTTTTACGGATTTACAAAACGACATTTTGAAACCCTATTTAAACCCTATAAAGCTTGCGAGACAAACCAAAGAGCTAGGTAGACATTTTTATTAACAGAACAAATCTGTGTTTGATTTGAATGCAAAACGAACACGGTGTTCATTTTGATTTTTAAATCCCGTAGCAGTTGGAATTTAAGTTGAACTGTCAAAACTAGATCTAGGAGGTTAGCCTTATTCTCAATTAGATCAGATCTAGATTTAGACCTTTAGAGTGGTCTTGATCTAATTTAGATCTACGCTAGAAAAATCTATGATTGTTTTTAATGTGAAACGAACACAACATTTGTTTTGATTTTTAAATCCAAAAAGAATTAAGGTCTATATCTAAATTTTGTGTTTAGAATTAGAATAATCGAGATATCTAGATTCTAGGTAAAGATGGACAGGTGAAGACATAATTTTATCTGGATCATGTAGGTAAAAGGAGAGATAACAAGACTATTTTTAAGCCTCTTTTGATACACACAGACACCCCAGCCTCGACAAATTGACGCCATGGCCCGGTATGTAGAACAGGATTTTCAGCTAGTTACTATAATTTTTTTAGATTCTATAACGAGACAGGTGCCTAAAGGAAACTGATGTTAGCTATTGATAGTTGCTCAAATCTAAAAGGAAATAAATATGCATTACTCACAATAAATTTCTTGATTAAAACAAAACCAAAATTATTTTAAAATTATCATAATTTCTTCCGTTATCTCTCAGCAGAATCTGTAGAGGAGCAAACACCAGAGTTGCCAAACCTATCAATTTTTTTGTGAGACTCACGAAAATTAGCTAAATCCCATGCTCTCCTGGAAGTTCAGCAAATCTCACGAATTTTTGTTATTTTTACGTTTTAATTCTATAAAAATAACATGGGATCAAAATTTACTGCGACACAGGATATTTCTTCAATATTCGAGCACGGCCTCATCAACGTACTGCTGCTTGCATTACTCGTGATCTTTCAAGTACTGGCCCAGCACTTCGTGTTTGTTTTGATAGACCTCGTGTTGACATTCATTTCTGAATTTCGGAATGCTGCTTTGTTGATTCGTACAAGTTGTAAAGCCTAGCGCATAAGATCTCTACAGTCTAATTTAATAGATTTCAGACTTTTTACCAGCTTCAATAACAGAATCAGGTGTTTAATCTTTTAATATTAAACTTAAAACACAAAAGCTGTCATCATAAAAAAAAGGTCGCTAAGCTTAATTGGCATGTGGCGCGACATCTCACTAAAAAAAATGAAATAGCCCAAAAAATTGGGAAGGGTTGTGGGGGGGGGGGGGGTGAGGGGCAACTCTGAAACGCTATATAGGCAATATGATTTACCAGTAATTCAGTCACAAATTGAGATAAGTTAAAATTCTTAAAGTGAGACTGAGAGCTCATATTGTCTTGATGACTTCCAGTATCTCAATCTCAATCATTCCTCATTAATGAGCACTCTCTCTCTCTCTCTCTCTCTCTCTCTCTCTCTCTCTCCTACTCTCTCTCTCACTCTCTTTTTGACTCCAGCAGCAGCTATCTCAGTGTTTTTACTATTCAAGGCCTGTTTATTTTTGCAATATCATTTTTATATGTTTGAACAAAAATTCATTCAAATCTCCTGTTTTTTTTTTTTTCAATGTAAGACTTGAATCTACTTAGTTATCATAGGAAATTCGACCAATTTTATTATCTTCTTTTTTGTCCCATCCTCTTCACTTATCTCCAAATTCAAACACAAACACAAATTTCAGATGAGCCTTTCACTGCAGTGTAGGGTTATGGCTGCGTCCCACCGACTCAAGATGAAGACGCAGCTGCATTAGGAAACGCAGAAGAAAGAAGAGTTGCTCAGTTATTAGTGAGATCGGGTAGTAGGGCACTGAGAGAGAGAGGGGGAGGATCATGTGGAAATCATTTTTTATATGATTTTATCAGGGTGCGAAATGAAGTTTAAAATTTCTTATAATTATGAATGGCTCTTTGCGGGTAGCCTGGCTTGGATTATAAGATAATTCTAGACCCCAAGGCGGGTGGTCTGGCTCGGGGTTAAGAACTTATTCTTCGAGGTGAATGAAAATCTGAAGAAGTGGAAATGTGCACGTGTCTACAGGTCTAGGTTCCTTCTTACTTTCACTTTTGATCAATGCATGTTGGTTGTGGTTGTGTTTAGTTATATCTTTCGAGAGAGTTTGAGGATTTACTGTGAAAGTTATTATTGTCATCAGCGGTACGCCCCCCCCCCCCTAGTAAAAAGGTCTGTGTTCAGCTGTAGTCATAAAATGCAAAACTGGACAGTGGATGAAAATTATGAAATTTTATCAACCAAAGATACTGATGTATCGTATGCTGACTCAAGATCTAAAGTAGTAGTGACAGTGATAGAGTTATAGATCTGAGTCTGATTTGGCTAGTTCTAGATCTAGAGGCAATGGGCATGGGGCAAGAAATTTCCAGTTCGTGGCGAGAGTTCTAGATCTACTATCAATGAGAGTGCAGCAAATGGTGGACCTAGATCTAGAGTCTAGATCTACTATCAATGAGAGTGCAGCTAATGATGGACCTAGATCTAGAGTCTAGATCTACTATCAATGTGAGTGCAGCAAATGGTGGACCTAGATCTAGATCTAGTGTTGACAAAGAAGCAAATGGAGCAGCAAACACTAGACAAGCTTCAGATCTAGAAGGGGATTGGATTGGTTTCACTTAGATTTTTGAGGCAGGTTAGAACAGGTGGTAGCTCTGATTTAGAGGAGATAAATACATGCTTTGAATGCTTTTTTCTCTTTACTGTCCACTCAAATTGTTGATTCACTTTTAAAATCAACCAACTATTATGCTGATGGATTTTGCATAAAAAACAATCCAACAACATTCTGTTTTTGCTAACTTTATTTGACTTTTGACCGGACAGAATTTTTTAAATCTCTTGCAATATTGTTTTTTATGGGAGTTGATCCAAGAGACAGTATCAAAAATTTTTGGAGTACTTTGCCATATTTACACATACCATGATATGGTCAGACCATACCATGCAAATAGTTTGAATCAATTTTCCAAACATTCGTTCATCATTAATGCCTGCAGTGTGAACGCATGAAAAGAAGATAAAATTGAACCTTTTTTTAGAAATTTTGATATATAGCTCATTATCCATATCAGAATGCAGAACTGCCTTGTATTCGATTTAATCGAAATCATTCCAATTTTTAATGGGAGTTTGGCCCTTTTTTAGATTTTCCGAATATGTAGGAAATATTCCGATTTTTTTCCTAACTAAGTTTTCGTGTCCAGAATTAAAAACATTTCAGTTGTTTTTCTATTCAAGATGGCAGACAGGCTGCGCTAAAGAATAAATACCGACTATATAGTTGTATGACATCGATATCAGTTTTTAAATTATATATTATCATATGCAGTATCGAAAGAGTTATTAATATTTTCGTTGCAACCACCCCAAATGTTGATTCTGCGGAGTTGTTTTCTATAGGCCCTATCTTTGAATCGTCTGCGTTTCACCTTTTCTCTCTATCTTCACTTCCAGACTTTGCCATTATTTCCAGCGAAGGATTATTCTTATTTTATCTTCTAAGGGTAGTTTCTACTACCACACAGCGATTTTTTTTCATCTAGATCTTGTCAGTTATCAAGAGAAATCCTAAATGGAACTTGTGTAAATCAAGATGACATGACACAAGACTATGTAATTGTAGGTCTTTAAAAAGTAAAAACTAGATCTATATTCTAGATCTAGATCTGATAATGCTTCTTGTTTGGAGTTTTTATCCGTATGCAAACTTTTCAATCTCCACAAGATCTATGATTTTGATCATTTTATGTAATGAAAATCTAGGTCTAGGTTCCATCTAAATCATGCTTAACAAGTCTCACGTCACAGCGTAATTATTGTACTTAGACCTATATTGGCCTATTTATTTATGAAGTAATTGAACAAGAGAGTGGATTACATTCTTTAGATTATTTGTAAATTAAAATATTACAACTTTCCAGCAAACTGTCAATTTGCTCCCCATGAAATATCTGGTTAAGTTTTCAACAGCTGGATCTAGCAAAATTTGTACAATTTTTAATTTTTCAAGTCAAGTGTAAGAAAGGCCAATGATCATGAAGAAGAATTATCTAGAATCAGATCGGTCATTTTTTTTTAACCCTTTCGGTAAGGCTTCTTTCCATATTTTAAGTCGTGTTCTACTCTTCCCACACAGCTAGGTTGGCAGATCTGCTCTTTGTGAATTCATCAAATGCTGCAAAATGCCAATGTCATCCAATTTATTGAGTCTCTTTAAAGTATTGTAAAGCATAAAATGCTTGATTTAAACTGAAAGAGGTATGGAAAAAAATCTCAAGATTAGTTAGAATTTTTTACCATGGAAGAATTACAAGCAAAGAAACCTTGTTTTCATCAGAATTCAGAGCTGTACTTTCTCTAGGAGATCACAAGCATCAATGCAAGCACCATTTTCTTGCAAGAACAAATGTGGGTGGCAAAAAGCTTCCCCTTGTTCATTTCAAGTGCATGCTCATTGCTGAGTTGAAGCAGCTGCTGCCATGGAAAGAATGCAAGCTGCAAGAGAAATCCAAGCACCTGATCAGGCACTTGAAGACTTACACTCAAGTCACATTTTTTAGAGTCTGGCAAAAAAAAAGATAGAAATTGGCGATTTTGTAGCGATGTACCCTGGTGAAGAAAAAGGACTTCATTTTTGTGAAACATGTTCAGACAAGCCACACTTGTGTAAAGGAGAGCGCTTCAAAATACAGCACACCAGGCAAAATGTACCATAGCATTTTAGTTTTCAGGCCAGTGAAAAATAGAAATTAAGATCTTGTTCAATTTTTCCGATGTAATAAAATTGTAATAACTTTGAAAATTTTATAGATATTTATGTGAAATTTTCAGTGTTGACTTATGATTGGCTTACAAATGATGACACAAAAAGGAAATTACCCTGGAGTAATATGCAGGTGCTACACTTTATTTTTCTTTTTTTCGGTCATGTTACATAATCAAAAACATATTTTGCTTAGTGCAGTTTTGTGCTTCTTTCAAAGATAAACATGCCTTTTTTTATTATAGTAACAGGGATGCCAATTTAGCCGGAAATCCGGATTTTTTTCACTGAAGTTGTCCCATTGACTAGAGTTAACTTTAGATTAGGCATAATTTTAGTTTCGTTTTCTTCTTTTTCTTCTATCTTCTTCAAAAAAATCTTAATTCTCTTTGTGACTGAGTTAAATACATGAATTAAACGTCTGGCATTTCTTCTCTTTGATTAGAGTGCTTGGAAATGACACTAGGTGGGCGTAGCTATAAATATTGTAGCAGCGTTGCGAGCCTCCGATGATTTTCAGGCTTTTTTTGCATTTCTCTAGTGGCATCCCTTTAGTAAATAAAAGCACAATAGTAAATTCTTAAAACCCTCATCTCTAATTGTACCGAACAGTTTATACAGTGAGGTCCAGAGGTGAAAATCTGGGTGGGTTGATAGTGAATGTATTAATACTTCTGGAGAGTTTGAGATTTAGTCATATCAGACTTTTTTATTTTTATTTACAAGGATCATGAGCAACCGCACTTATTTACTGTCAAACCTCATTTTAACACTAAGCCAAACAATTAGTGCAGGAGTACTTAATTTCCTTTGTAGTCTTTTTATGAATATAAAATTTCAAGTTAATGATCCCTGACAATATTTTTCTAATTATAATATAAACATTTATCTACATGCCTCTATTTTTCTGGCTTTAGAATCACTCATCTCATTGAAAAGAAGTCTTTTTCTTTTATTTTTAGTTTCTAGCAACTGAAAATCTCTCCACAACCAATTTGTCTTGAAGAATGTAGAATTTTCAATGAAATGCAACAACTCCAGCATTTGGAATGTTAATGAATATCAAATTTGTCTTGGTTCTCTTGGTTTCTTTATCATCTTTTTTTTTTGTAGGTATTTGTTGCACAAAACATTTTTGGTTTGCATGACAAAAATTGCTCTAAAATTCTTTTCTCATGTTTTTTTTTTACCTCCACAAATATATTAGATATTCATCCGCATAAGTGTTTCAGCTTCTTGTGTAGAATATGATACAGTCTTGAGGAATAAAATTCCTCAAATAAGCAAAATTTAAGCCATTAACTTGAAAGTAATGAAACTCGTTTTTCTCTGTTTCAATATTTTGGTCATTGTGACATATAAATGCCCATAACTCAGCCCCCTAATGGAAATAAATCAAAATTCATTTACAGCATCATCTAGTGCATCCACACATACACTATCTCCATATCCAAAATTTCCAATATGTGACTGGTTTTCTTAGACCACCATATATTGATATTAGTTTCTCAAGGCAAAACTTGTACGGTTTTGTCAAGCCTTTCAGTTATCATTATGAATGCTCGGACAATGCTCTTATTTATATATATATATATATATATATATATTTTTTTTTTTTTTTCCCCTCATTCATCTTGTTAAATAATATTTCACACATTCAACTTTTAAGAATGGAACTCAAATTATATGAAATACTCATATAAACCAAATATCAGAAATAACTAACATGTATATAACAACAGATAAACACAACTTGATGGAATAAATTATAAATGTCATTTTTTGTTATGCTCACTCTAGATCCATGCTCTGAAAACGTAACTAAATGTGCCCAGCTGTGTCTGCTGTCCTCTCAGAAGCAGCCGAAATGCTACTGTACACTGGGCTACACTCTCTCAGAGGATGGTTTTACGTGCTACACCTGTGAGGACCACATGTGTTAATTAATTTGGGACTGTGTTGGGTTGACAGGGGTGGGGAATATTCCATTATTTAGTCGTTACATTTTCGTGTTGTCTCACTCTATGCAAATGTATTAGAAACTTTTTGGTCAAGTGAATTTTAATTTTTTTTTGTAGGGAAACGTCATTTTGTTTTTTTAACAGATATTTAAAAAAAAAAAAAATAACTAATTAAAGATTAAGAGTTCAGTTTTTCATAGCTCAGAGGGGGACGGGTTCGAATACCTTTTCTCTTTGTGCAAAAAAGAAAATCAGCCGATGATTTTAGCCACCACTCTCAGACTCAGAGTTTATAATGTTAACGCTGATGTTAGAATGAAAATAAAATAATAATAAAAAAAAAAAACCAAAAAAAAACAGAAATTGTGGGGCCTGTACAAATGAAGAAGAAAATAATAAAAATAATTATAATAATAATAATCATAAAAAGAAAAAGAAGAAAGACAAAATTGTAATTAAAAAAATACAAAACAAAACAAAAAGAAATTGATCTGATCTGTTCTCCTCATTGTTCCCGATAGACTTCCCAGCTTTGATTGAATCATGTTGTGTTTCCTCGCCAGCACCAATCTCAGACAACTTTTTGCTGGTGAGTGACGCCTACCAAAAGAAGATCTTTCAGATGGATCTCAGCACCAAAAAGATTCAGGCCGTAGATGTTGACACAGAGAATATGGCGATCTCCATTGACTACGACCCGACCAGTAAAATGGTTGGTACACTTGAAGCAACTATCATGTGATGAACATCTTGCCAATGCTCCTTGTCCACCATGTCTACTGGATGCTTTCTTTTATTGATCAAGTGATTTTTTAATGGGCCGAACATTTGACCCCGTTGAGTTTAAACACTCATCTTGAAAATACCAAGCAGTTTCTGGCACTATTTATTGTAGTAGTTGCTCCAAGCCAATTTGTTTATGGTCTTTGGTTTTTTTTTTTGTTAATAAGGTCGAACTCTCAACTAATTTCACTTTAAAGTTTACAGGGAAGGGAAACAACTCTTCTTTTTCACATTTAATCGTTAGTGTATCGAGATCTCAATACGCCTATGTTTGGGTATTGAAAAAATTTAGATCTAGATCTGGCCCTTAAATGTGAATGGATTCTCCAACATCTCACATTTTTTCCTGACTGTTGTATTTGGCTAATTCAAACAGGTACATTTTCTCTTCTTTTCTTTTTTTTCATCTAAATTATGTATATCTATATTGTTACAATGGGGGAATTTTTTTTTCTTTGTTAGAAATTGGCGTGTCACTAGAAAATTCATGAAAAATTTAAACCAATCAAAACTTGCATGTCCAACTTAGATAAACTGAAGATTAGATAGAAATCTAAATAAAATAAAGTTTTACGATTTTCCCTTCATAACTTTTTGAAATATGATCTTTTAAAACTACCTAAAAATGGCAAGTGGCTCAGAGCATATATGCAGATAGGCCCCAGTGCTGGGTAAGTTAAAAATTGGTAGCGAATTTGTCGATGGTTGTAAATAATGCTAAAAAGAACTATTAGCTCAGGCTATTCCTACATCTTTTTAGATGCTCATTATCGTGACAGTAGATATAGAATGAATTCCTGCACGGTATTGCACATTGTAGCACTTTTATAGGCTTACAATGAATGTGCAGAATGATCTTTCAATAGATTGGGAAAGTACAGAACGGCAAATTTATGTTTCCTCATAGTTATTTCTATCAAAGAAACTCTATCAGAAATGTTACATGTCTGTCATGTTTCAAAGAGGTGCTTGGAAAATAATTCCCAATTTTGTTCCTTTCTCTTCAGATGTTCTGGTCCGACAACATGGCTAAAGAGATCAAAGAGGCCACGATAGAAGGAAACTACGAAAAGACGATAATGTACTTCAATTCCTGTAAGTTCTTTGAGAGGCTTAGGGAAAACGTTTTGATATGTGTTTGAGTTAGAAGCAGAGCCTTCTTCAAATCTCGACAATGATTTATAAATTATTAAATTATCCACAGCTGAGCGTTGAACAATGAAACTGCGAACATAACTTCAGAGATGCCTTAATCAAAGCAATAACAATGAAAGTGTTTTGAGCTCGAGTGCTTTGAAACTTGGTTTTAATGAAAAATGGAAAATTGAGCTGAACGGGTACATAAATTTCAAAAGAATTTGTTCACGTTCATATTCTATTAATATGTGCATTTCTTTATTTATCTTGAGACAATAATTAATTAGAATCTTCTCAAAAAAAATTCATTTAAAAAAAAACCGGAACAATAATTTTTTCCATATATAAGTAGCTCTTTTAAAAACACTTTCCTCTGGGTGGTTTAATGAAGCCATTTAATGTCCAAATCATAGAAATCTAAACTGTGCTCAGCGATCTCATTCCTCCATTTCACACATAATCTTGTGGAATTCCACCATTGTACTGCCATTATAACTGTCCCTCTGTTTGATGTGTTTCAAGGAGATCTAAAATAACCTTACTGAGATCAGGAACCAAGTAGACACTTTCTTCTTCCCAAATTATTCCTGAGTCAGGGGCCGTCTTTATTGTCTGTCTCTGCTGTTACATTCCTTCCTCTGCATTCATTTCTCTCCTTTTGTTCGCTTGGGATATAAACCCTTTATTTTTTTTCATACTTCATTATCTCTATTTATGCCACGTTAGCCCCAAAACCTATTTCAAGGCAAGAGCGAATTTTACACCACTTGCCTCTTACAACCCTATCTTTTGTCCCACTTTTTACTAAAATGTTTTGTCCAATGCCACCCCTGTTTTTTCTATTTCTATACATTTTTGCAAGAAGCTACATAAGTGAGTGAAGCTGTTAACGTATCAGTATTTTGGTACTCCTTGTAGTTTGCCACCCTGAGCACAGTCTACGGTAACGGTGGGAGGCGTATAATTCTAGTTTGGAGAATTTTAGACAAGCCCAAACTGATATGTACACTACCTAGCTTGTTCTTTTTTTTTCAAATAGCTGTGGTTTCTTGTTTCTCTCCAATACATTAGTTTGTAAAGCCTCAGTTGCCTCTACTCCAGCTACCACCCTTTCAAAGATTGTTGTTACAAGTTACCGTCTTAGTGCATACTGCCTGTCAGAATAGACATGATTGATAATAGCGCTACAAATACAAAAGCTGACTTGAATTAGATCAAACAGAGTCTAGTGATGAATACTTCTTCTCTAGATTTCATATTTCTCTGTCCACAATTGCTCCACAGTCTATATATAAGCATCAGATACGAGAAAAATGTGCTTTATTATTCATATAAAATGAAGAATTAAAAAAAAATCATATATCTTATTTAGAAATTCGTAAGAAAGAAATTGAATGTTTTTTTCGCATTTGAAACGAGTTTATATTTAAGGGTCAGAACGTGGTATACTTTAAAGGAGGCTTCAATGTCAGGAAAACTATTAAATCAATTTGACTTTGCAGAATTGATACTACCAATACTTGTTGAAAAATGGGTGAAGTTTCGGGCAAATCAATTGTTCCAATTAATTTTAATTAATTTTTTTAAACATACAGAACTAATTATAGCCAATATGGACCGATCATGGAGTGCATATCTAAAACACACTCATAGGATGAAAACAAATAGTTGTTGAAGAAAACGAGCGTTTATATGATACCAAAAAGTACCCGATAAAAACAAAAAAGAAACGGGTTATGAGGCAACAAAAATGTTTTAAAATGTCACAAGAAATAGATGTCATGCTGCCACAAGGGGCTGCCGGCTTTCCTATTCAGGCGTGTTTAATGACCCGTGACCCAAGGGTAACTTGAGCCCATTGCATAGGGTCCGGCAGTGCAACTAATTGATCCTCTAGCATGGTGCCTGTAAACAGCAGAGACTACATGAATCGAAACTTTTCCTTTTTTTGTTTAACTTAATCACTAAGAAATCCTTTTCCCCTTTTCTTTCATCAATACTATTAGCTCACTCAACGCCAGTTAAAGGCCAGCGTTTCAGGGCAGGTTTAAAAAAATTACCATGACATTCCTAATCCATCAATTTACATGAAATTTGGCCATGCAATTTAAAAAAAAATGAAAATTTAATATAAAACAAATTTGAATACTATATTAAATGTTTTTTTTTAAATGATTTTTTTAATGTATGTAATTTTTATATAACTGAGAAAAAAAATTACTCTGTTATGTAATATGCCTGCATGTGAGAGTTGCCTAGATCTAGATCTATAGTGGCTGTGACTCGCAGAAGTGATCTTATGAAAACAAATTCATAAAAATTAAAGTTATGGCTCTTCTCCACTCCTGTCTTCAAAAATTTGAAACTGTGATCCTGTGCTTGTGTAGGAGCTCACTTAAGCGATAGACACTAAAGGGGGTGAGAAAAAAAATTATTAAAGGCCATTCCCTCTCCAAAATGGGATCGTCTCCATGAGAACATTGCCTATCCGATGTAATGCATTGAAAATCATTCAGTGAGCCAGCACCATCTCGCTTGTCACTATCTTCTCCTTTTTTCAATAATTACCACCAAGTCCATCAAAAACTGGGAACAAAACGATGTCTGTCATTCGAATATTGATCATGAATATCAAGGCTTAATCTGTAATGACGTCACAAGGTTTACATTATCATCGTGTTAGCTCTACTAGCTAACAATTTTAACATCTGTTCCAGCCACCAAGTGTGACGGTATAGCTGTGGACTACATCAATCGTCTGCTGTTTTTCACCGACACGGGGAACAAGCTGATCGGCGTGACCAGTATCGAGTTTGATCTCATCATCTATGCCTATGTCATCACAGACGATTTGGAACAGCCGAGGGATATCGTTGTCTCTCCTAATGAAGGGTAGGAACTCTCTACATTTCTTCTCTTTGCTTTTATTTTTGTTTTCCTTCGCATGGCTCAGCATTCTTTTATTTCATTTTATATGAGGTCTTTTTATACTTTGCTTTTTTCCCTCTTTATCCGCCCATCAGTTTTTGTTTAAACCATCTTTACCCTTTTCTCTGTCTTTTTTTTTTCTTTTCGTTTTAATCAAAATGCCAGTCAGTGTGTTTGCCCGTCCCCCCCCCCCCCCCTCTCTCTCTCTCTCTCTCTCTCTCTCTCTCTCTCTCTCTCTCTCTCTCTCTCTCTCTCTCTCTCTCTCTCTCTCCCTCTCTCTCTCTCTCTCTCTCTCTCTCTCTCTCTCTCTCTCTCTCTCTCTCTCTCTCTCTCTCTCTCTCTCTCTCTCTCTCTCTCTCTCTCTCTCTCTCTCTCTCTCTCTCTCTCTCTCTCTCTCTTTTCATCTTTCTATCTCTCCATCCATTTTTTTTTTATGCGGAAACATGAGTAAATTCGGGGCGCAAGAATGCAGAACTGCATCTATGATTTTCTCTTTATCTCAAAAACTATAGACATTTGTAACAAGAAAATTTGACAATTTTTTTTTCAAAATGTTTACCCAATTTATTAAAATATGGCAGAAAATGGATTAAAACAAGGCATCAAGCCTATTTAGCTATAAAACTCCAAAATCAGGATTCAATTTGTCGATACTTAAGACAGAAGACAGTGTTCAACTCCAGATGTAGTCCAACAATCCTTTGGATTCCCAGGATATTTTCAGACATCACAAAATTTTCTGTCCATCTCTCAGTTGTGTCGACCTGTTATTTCCGGTGAAACATGTGATTTCTCATCCGTTCAGAGGTTAGCCCCAGTACAGCAAATTGTATCATGCCATTTTCATGAAAAGAGCAAAATTAATGGCCTTAGTGGGCCAATACTTTATTTTTTTTTGTTTGGCAGCCCTTTTCCTTTTAGACATTACATTTCTGCCCAAAGTTACTTATAGGTCTTCCGGTCAATCTTGTTATTGATTTGAGAGAAAAAAGGGAGGAAGACTAAAGACCTTCAGTAGTACATGCTCTTCTGAGGGCTCCAGTAGCATGTGTTTACAGGATGCGTAACTTTAAAAAAAGTAATTCTAAAAAATGATCAATCACTTCCCTTATTACATTACAGAAAAAAACTAGGTTGCTTTCCTTGATTGCCCAGACCTTGTGCGTGGACGATAGGACGTTTGCTTGCTCTTTCTGTTTAAATCTGGGTCCCACTTGATTCCAATTGAACCTTAAATTTTGTTTCCAATGCCAAGGTCTTATATGATTATTGTATCAGATCTTTTACGTAGATCTAAACTGTGGTGAAGTCTTGAAAAAGACATAAACTAGATACCTAGATTTAGATATTGAGAAGACTGATTGAAGAACTCCAACAGTAGAGCACTGAAGAAATGGCAAGTTTCGGACTGGACTAAGTCTATGGTTGCCTGACACAGCAGGCATGAGCCTTGCAACCGTGAACCCCCCTCCCTCCCCGGAGACCCAGGGGTAGGGGTAGAGCAAATTATGCTAGTGTGTATGGCAGTATCGGGTTGACCAGCATGTGACAAGATGTTTTTTATTGAATATCTGTATGGCAGTATCGGGTTGACCAGCATGTGACAAGATGTTTTTTATGGAATATCCGTATGGCAATATCGGGTTGACCAGCATGTGACAAGATGTTTTTTATTGAATATTTGTATGGCAGTATCGGGTTGACCAGCATGTGACAAGATGTTTTTTATGGAATATTTGTATGGCAGTATCGGGTTGACCAGCATGTGACAAGATGTTTTTTATTGAATATTTGTATGGCAGTATCAGGTTGACCAGCATGTGACAAGATGTTTTTTATGGAATATTTGTATGGCAGTATCGGGTTGACCAGCATGTGACAAGATGTTTTTTATGGAATATTTGTATGGCAGTATCGGGTTGACCAGCATGTGACAAGATGTTTTTTATGGAATATCTGTATGGCAGTATCGGGTTGACCAGCATGTGACAAGATGTTTTTTATTGAATATTTGTATGGCAGTATCGGGTTGACCAGCATGTGACAAGATGTTTTTTATGGAATATTTGTATGGCAGTGAATTTACATCATCTTGCCCGTGCCCCTCCCCGTACCTTCCATTCTCCAGGCCTATCGCCCTTCCCATGTGTACAGGGCTGTACAGGGCCAGCCTGACCTCCATCCCTTCCCTTTCTCTATGTGTGAACAGTACACATGAATACAATTGAAAACCACACTACAAAAATAATCAAACTCCATTTGGATAGGTTTTTGTGAATTGAAATGTTCACTTTAAAACTGACTATAGTGGACAAATTTATATCAGTAGAATTATTTCTTTTGGCCATTAGTTTTTTCATCTTTTATTTAATAAGAATGACAAAATGATCAATTTAAAAGTGTTTTGTTTTGATGGAAAAAAAATACACCTGCTTTGGAGTTTGATCATTTTTCCATTATTCATAACACTTATGACTTAGCTTGATAATTTTAGATGATTTTGTAACTTTATGTAGCCAAATTTATTTTTACAAATTTGTACAACCATGCAAAAGAAAAACAAAGAGTTATTTACATTAACAAAGTCTATTGAAAAAGATCACATACTACAACATTGCTGTCGGCCATTTTTTCGGCAGGGCTAGATGTAGTTATGAAATCATTATCATTTTCAAAAAAAATTTAATTTTATTGTAAAATAGCAAAATAGAGGCATGTGACTTATTATTAGTCTTTTTTACAAAGTCTGATTATTATAAAAGAATTTAGTAAGCTTTTAGTTTTACATTAAAGAAGTTGAAATGGGTAAAGAAAAAGGTTGAAATAAAAAAAAAGATACATGGAAGGAAAAGTACTGTGAGCTGTAAACTAATTCATCAATCTCAAACAAACAGTGTTTGAAACTTGGTAATAGAGACCATGAGCTACAACTTAAAAATGGTTAGACGCAATGAATCAAAGCCAAAAAATATAGCAAACTTTAGACTGGAAACATTTTTTTTCTTAAATAAAGTGCACCGCCCTCAGAACAATCAAACAGAAAAATGTGAAAGTGCTTCAATATTTCCACTTTTTTCGTAAAAAAAAGTAAATAGAGCAACAAAACTTAGCTATCATTCTTTTTAAAATAAAAAGAAAACAGTATCATTAACAAAAGAAACAAAGACAAAAACAAACTCTTTAACACCAGCAGTTTATGCTAATAGTCATGTAAAACTTCTCTCTCTCTCTCAAGAGGGACAGATAGATGAGATCCCATGTCACCACCAGATTGCCCGTGCTAGGGTTCGAACCGCTGTGATACAAAAAGGTTTGGCTCACTGTGCTTCTCTGAATACAACAGAACACGCTTGCACAGAGACCGAACTTTTTGCCGTATAATAATACTTGAGAGCCATTCCTATACATGAACTCAGTGGGGCGATCCCTTCCATTTTACCAGTACTCACTAGCGATTTCAAAGAGTGCGTTTAATTCTCTTGATTTTTATTATTTTATTTCTTCAATTTATTCCGTTATATTGAATAATTTAGAAATGAGTGACCTGTTTAGGTATTTTTTGCTTATTTGGGTGTGTTTAGAGTTGAAGGCTCTGTGTGAATTGATCTGGCCCCAAATAAGTTAAATTTCACCTTAATCGTTTAGAGTATACTGATTAGCCACCATACCGGTAGAGCGTGTATTTAGCCGTATGAGTATTCCGAGACTACTGTATAAACAAAGCCATTTGCCCGTGTTTGAATTGTAAAAAATGAGCTCACTGAGCTCACGCCATAAAAGTCTCCTCTAGCTAGGAGCGCCGTGTAGCTGTGGGGTAAGTGACCCGTCTAGATATCGCAAGTCGCGCGATGTCTTTGCGGGTTCGAGCCCAACAATTATCTGGTTGGTGAAGTTGGGGCCTGCATCCTTTTTAGTTCCGCCCTGCCTTAAGGACAGGAGATGCATTTTGCTACAATTTACTGTATATATAAAGACCGCCCTGAGAAAACCGAAAGTTATTAACTAATTTTTTTTATAATTAGAACAAGCAGCTTTGAAAGAGAATTTAGCCTTTATTAAATTTTGATATTAAGAAAACTTTTTTTGTTAAAAAATTTAATTTATAATATATATATATATATATAATCTTATTTTAAATTTATAAAGAAAAAAAAATATTAAATAACGTAAAGAAGCCCCAGTTGTCGGTAGATTGCTCGGATGGTAATATCGAGGCTCTTGATTCGAATCCTAGTAGAATTATTTAGTGTAGTTAAGTCATGACATGAAGTTGTGGCTCTACAATAAACCATTGAGACATAAGGTAGCGAGTTCGAACCTCACACCTATTGATGAGGCGCCAAAAAACTATTCCTATACATGCACTTAAACATCAGTAAATGAAAAACTTACAGGAAGGACGATATTTCTCAAGTGTTATGGCTGCCTCTGATGAACCATATGGACGTGGTGTGTCTCTCCACAGGTACATCTACTGGTCAGACTGGGGTTTCCGGAACCCCGGCATCTTCCGGTCTGACATGGACGGCTCCAACAGGACGGTCATCTACAAACCCAAGCTAAAACGGGCATGGATTAACGGTCTCGCCCTCGACTGGAAGGGTAAGGCTTAGACAATCATCTTTCCCTCTTGACAAATGAGAAGCTACTTGTGTGGAGTTAATCTGCAGGAAGATAATATAGAAATCTGGATTTAATTCATTGACTTAAGTTGAAGTGTTAGTAGTATCCATCTAGATCATAAAAAAGGATGATTCTAGCTTTTTGTGTTTCCTGAGATATTTCAGTTTTAGATTTTCGTGGCTTCATGTCTGGAGTTTCATGTTTTGGGTGGACGTCAGACATTTTAATTCTCTCCTCAGCAAACATCTTCACATCTTTATTCTTACCTCAGAAAACATCCTGTACTGGGTGGATGCTGCGGCCGACACGATCAGTGCAATAAACCTGGAGACCAACAAGATACTGGTGCTGTGGACAGACGACAAGGCGCATTTCTTCTCCATTGACGTCATTGGACAGTACCTTTATGTCAGCGACTGGATGAAAAAGTAGGTCAAGCCCTGACACTAAGTTAGTAAAAGCGTAGTTACTTGAGATACTACCACACTTTCAACTAGCTTGTTGATGAGTTTTGCGGCTGTTATTAGGTTGAAATGAGAATTTTTTAGTTCATTAATTAATTTGTATCCATCAGAAGATTAGTTCCCGTCACATTAGAGAAAGTCTAATGACTCTTAGATTAGGAAGCAATGGTCATATTTCAAACTATAGTTCTTCTAGAACTAAACAAGGATGAAAAGTGTTTTTTTTTGTAAGAGGACTGGTTTATAAACAGCAAAACTACTTCACAGAAAAGAAACTGACATGGAGAACATGAAATATCAACAACATTACATTGATTGGGATAAGAACGTCAACACCATTAAATTAAGCAAGAAAACATATCTTTCCCTCTAATAATTTCCTTTCCTGCCCAGATACATTTTGCGGATGCCAAAGACAGGAGGAACTGACCTTGTGCCATACGGGGTGCGGAACTTCTCCCGAGTCCACGGCATCAAAGGGCACAGCCAATCAGAGACTTTAACAGGTAGAATGTATGTCTGTCTAGACCAATCTCGTCTTAAGGGTGTTTGATAAACCCCAATTTAGATTTTTCCCCAGGCTATTTCAGGAACCCCATTCATGTTGTAGACAGACTATTCATTTTTGTAGACAGACTATATCTGTTTATAATGAGTTCCCCCTCCCTCTGTCCCAGGTAAAAGTGTTTGTTCATCCAGTCCATGTGAGCATCTGTGTCTGCCCAGGGCTGATGGTCAGTTCACCTGTAGATGTGCTGAGGGTTACAAGTCCCTCATGGAAGGGAGGCTTTGCAAGGAAGGTCAGTTATTTTTCTTTTGTGCCCCTGTTTCTGACTCTCTCTCTATCTTTATATTTTATTGCCCTGTTTTTTTTTTTATTGAAATGTTATTTATGTAAAGCTTCATCAGTTAGTTTAGTTCCATTGTGCTGTAGTTTGATTTATTGCTATTGCTGTCCTCACCCTGCGTAGGTGCTTAATTTTTGGGTAGCGGATCGGGTAGATCTATGTACATTATCGTATTTAGTTGCATAATGTTTGTATTTCAAGCCTAAGAACTTGTTTATTGAACACAGCCCGCACTTCTGGAATCTTCGACTTAGTTCTAGCATGGTAATGATCTTGTCACTCCTTTTTACCTTTGTGTTGATTGGCTGCTATTTTATAGCGCATTACTCATCAAGTGTGCCAAGAATATTCTTTTACAATTTATGTAATTCTTTTTCTGGATGATTCGAAGACATTTTGTATAAATAAGAGTAGAAATCATGTTCAGGCAGTCAGCCTCTAGTGTTGGATTTATCAGTTTCCAATTTTTACTAGCGGACTTCAGACTTATTTTCTACAGACGAGTTATCTAGGCTCATTAAACTTGATTTCTTTTCTATAATTACAGTTGCCACGACAACAGAATCTTCAGTGACAGCATCCACAGCCAAGAAGGCAACAAAACCGGTAGCACCATCATCAGCATCATCCACTAAGTCATCAACACAAGATTCAACTAAATCATCATTTTCATCTACATCATTACCTTCGCGCATGCCGCAAGAAACCACACAGCCTCCTGTTACAGCATTCATCACCAAACTTCCAATAACCATGGCAACAGCCAAAATCAGACCCTCTTCCTCTACTGCCGTAAATACAAAAGGTTAGTACACATCACTAGAATATCATACAAAAGGTTAGAATATCCGCTTCTCTAGTTTATAAGTTTTATTTGAAACAATATAATAATCCTCTTTAGTGCCATAAAGGAGAGAGAAATTCTTTAGTAATCGAAGTACTCAATAGCTACTACAAAATTTTCTAGTGTAGCAAATATTACCTGATTTCAAGTAGTTTTTTTTAAATCATTTTTCACCTCACTTCATATCTTCAGTTCCCTATTCCGGAAGTGAAAAAACTGAGACAACAATTGCAACAGAAAGTGGCAGAAACACAACTGTCGCCAGATCTACCTCTCCAGGTAGAGAAACGAAATGTTATTGACACGTTTTCAAATCATTCTGAATGATCCTTAGATCCAAAATAAAAACCAGACTCTTTTGGAGAAAATCTCCATCAGATTTTTCTTTCATTAGTTCCAATTTGTTCCTCAGTTTCTTTTTTTTTCAACCTATTTAAAAAAGATCGTTTTAAGATTATCTAGGCACGAGCAAAAAGTATATCAAGGTACGCTGACTTGTGGGAGGTTCTAGCAATTCATATATGATAATTAGTCTTTAAATGCGTTATGATTTATTTTACAAAACTATTCAATTATTATTATTATTGTGTTTGTTGTTATTATTACCATACTATTTTCTGTTCACACCAGGGAAAGGAGCAGCTGTAAGTACTGTGACAGTAGCCATCATTGTCTGCTGCATCCTCTCTGCACTGATTATCATCAGCATTATCGTAGCATATCGAAAGTAAGTGATTAGATAATAGATTCTGTGATGATAGTAGTGTTGATCGTAAGGATGTTAACAGTAATGATGTGATTTTAATTCAAATAAATACATGTACCACAATGATGAGAAGAGGGATATTTTAAACTGATAATGCAACAATGATATTTCTTAAAAAGAAAAAAGGAGTAGAAGCCTCATTTGTCCTTTTTAAAAATTGGCAATTTTGAAATAATAATAATTTTCCATTTATCACTTTAGATATTTAAAATTCCTCTCTAGCATCTTGATCATTTTATTTGTTTAGTAGCTGGTCATCAAAACTACACCAAAAATGTTGTGTGAAAAAAAGTTTATATTGCAAAAAAGAAAGAGAAAAGGGTGATATAAAACAAGTATGTCCTTAGCTTAGACCTATAGCTGATTCATAAGATTGTCAGCCTCTACTGTGATTGTAGGTTCCAACATTTTCTATCAAGGAAATTTATCGAATAAAGAATTACAGTTAGCCAATTACGTAAAATCCATATTGCTCTCCATAGCACAAGTAAAAACAAATGTGTCGTTGAAATTTCCACAAGAATGTGCACCTTTAAATGGAGTAGGAAAGTTAACAATTCACTCCCTTCCCATACATATACAACATTTGTTTGATATTGGTGGTGAGGGGGAGGAAGACTTCACACAGCTACAGATGAAGACATATAAAAGCATTAATATTGGTCAATCGATTTCAAAACTAAGTTCTGTAATAATTTTTTTTCGTTTTTTTTTTTATATGACACATTCTTGTTGCTGACTAATACACAGATTCTTTAAGATTTCACCTTTTTTCCTCAGAAAATATTTTTACAAAGTTTCTCATGGCAAACTGCTAGAGGAACAGAGCCCAGCCAGCTACTACCAGATAGCATTCAGCGGACAGGGCGATAATGTGACCTTTGACTCCAGGGGAGGGATAGAGAATCCAACCTACGACTTTCTGAACGAGCCCAAGGAAGACGAGGATGGTTCTTAAGATTCTAGGAAATTGTTTTTATTCGTGTTGAAATGAATGATATTTCAAAACAGTGAAAGGACAGATTTGAAGTAGTACATGAGTGGTGTGAGTTTTGAAAGAAGTTAAATCTCTGAAAGAACTATTATTATTTATTTGTTTTGATTATCAAAAGGTTTGTTTAAACAAAAGCTCAGACTTTTGTATGTTTGAAATGACAAAAAGTTGAATTTTATAACTCTGAGAATTTGACAACCACTACACTAGAAAGAAAAAAATATTGAGATTGGTGCTAAAATCTAAAATTTTTTTTTAATGATACTGTTTGCCTCCCTTAGACTGTCAGCCGTATAACAGGACTCTACGAGCAATAGAAAGTGTTAGCAAAAAATTATTGCATTTGCTGAAGATTGAATAGAAATGATGTTCCTGATCAGAAGAAAAATCAGGTTGGCTTTGAAGCTCTTTCATTTTTTCACAGCCTGTTAATACTCATTAAAGATTTTATTTTTAAAATGTCATACCGCAAACGTATTTCGTTATCAAAGCTCACAATTAAAGTGAAACATGAAAATAAAAACTAAACTTTCAATGAGAAAGACGGAGAATAATTTTTTTCGTCTGATCAGTTTCACACAGTAATCGAGTCGAAAAATTCAGCAATGAAAGGACACAGCAAATAAAAGTTCTGTAAAACAAAAAGTTTTGAGAAACCCATAACACTCTCAGATTACTAAAAAAATAAACCTGGAGAGAAATTTTTTGGCTTGATTCCTTACAGAAGAGAATAATACAATGAAGATCTATTGAAAACAAATTAATGGAAGAAGTGTACAAAATCGCATGGAAAAAGACAATTGCTTCATGGGATAGAAATAAACTTAATTGTTTGATATAGCTGTAGCTCATCTACAACAAGATGAACTCAGAACGTCTCTGCATATCATAAAATTTAATGTAAACAGTTAATGAATTATAAAGAGGAGACTCCAAACTCAGATACTTACATTATGAGGGTCGAACCTGGGAGGAATAACCATGCGGATATCAGGACAGAAGCTCAAATGCCACAACCATCTGAAATTTGGCGCAGTCAAAAGACAAAAATGAATGTACATAGTTATAGCATCTTGTCTTTGGGATTCTGCACAACTTTAATTATGTTATTTTAGTATTGCATTTTGTGCATGGTCCAACCACTTCCTCGTGCTACTCAAAACTGCTGTCTTCATCACAAATTGATCATCTTTAAATTTACTTTCATCATGTATGTTTTCTACGATTCATACAATTTGTAATGCCTTGTGTCAACAACATCATTATCGTCACCATAAAAATCATCATAATATTACCATAAAACGTGTATCATTGCCATTGTGATCATCAGTGTCACCAACATCATTATCGTCACCATAAAAATCATCATAATATTACCATAAAACGTGTATCATTGCCATTGTGATCATCAGTGTCACCAACATTATTATTAATGTACCCATACAATCTTTTTCTAATTTGGATTTTGCATTGATAACTTTTGTCTACATAAAGAGAACAGGTTAAATTTATGTTACGTATACTTTAAACCAATTTCTGTAATAAAGACTATTATATATAGCATAAATGTATCCCACACACATTTTACCAAAATCTTCTAGATAAACAAGGTTTACTTGCCAAAGTGAAAATATATACTTGCTTTGTTATATTCCATTGTTGTCGGTTTGAAAGCATAATTTTTCATGTCATCACACGATTCGTTTGATACTCACAATGTTTGAAAATTTAATCTACAGAATCTATCTCTCAATAAAGTCATTTATGTTAAAAAAGAAAATTAATTACGCTACTTTCTATTTGTTTGAGCAAACTATGAAGAAAGACAGAGAGAGTCTTTATACGTGCCTCTCTGTCTCTCTCTGCTCTATATGTGCCACTCTGTCTCAGTTTTTGTTTCTTTTTCTGTTCTATACGCGCCACTCTATCTCAGTCTTTGTCGCTTTCTCTGCTTTATACGTGCCACTCTCTCAGTCTTCAGCTCTTTCCCTGCTCTAAACGTGCCACTCTGTCTCTTTCCCTGCTCTATACGTGCCACTCTGTCTCAGTCTTTGTCTCTTTCTCTGCTCTATACGTCCCACTCTGTCTCTCTCTGCTCTATATGCCCCACTCTGCCTCAGTCTTTGTCTCTTTCCCTGCTCTAAAGGTGCCACTCTGTCACAGTCTTTGTCTCTTTCCCTGCTCTATACGTGCCACTCTGTCTCAGTCTTTGTCTCTTTCTCTGCTCTATACGTGCCACTCTGTCTCTCTCTGCTCTATATGCGCCACTCTGTCTCAGTCTTTGTCTCTTTCCCTGCTCTATACGTGCAACTCTGTCTCTTTCCCTGCTCTATCGTGCCACTCTGTCTCAGTCTTTGTCTCTTTCCCTGCTCTATACGTGCCACTCTATCTTAGTCTTTGTCTCTTTCCCTGCTCTATACGTGCCACCTTGTCTCTTTCGCTGCTCTATATGTGCCACTCTATCTCAGTCTTTGTCTCTTTCCCTGCTCTATACGTGCCACTCTCTCTTTCCCTGCTCTATACGTGCCACTCTCTCTTTCCCTGCTCTATATGTGCCACTCTATCTCAGTCTTTGTCTCTTTCACTGCTCTATACGTGCCACTCTCTCTTTCCCTGCTCTATACGTGCCACTCTCTTTTTCCCTGCTCTATACGTGCCACTCTCTCTTTCCCTGCTCTATATGTGCCACTCTATCTCAGTTTTTCTCTCTTTCACTGCTCTATACGTGCCACTCTGTCTCTTTTCCTCTCTCAGCTCACTACGTGCCACTCTGTCTCTTTCCCTGCTCTATACGTGCCACTCTGTCTCAGTCTTTGTCTCTTTCCCTGCTCTATACGTGCCACTCTGTCTCAGTCTTTGTCTCTTTCCCTGCTCTATACGTGCCACTCTGTCTCAGTCTTTGTCTCTTTCCCTGCTCTATACGTGCCACTCTGTCTCAGTCTTTGTCTCTTTCTCTGCTCTATACGTCCCACTCTGTCTCTTTCCCTGCTCTATACGTGCCACTCTGTCTCAGTCTTTGTCTCTTTCCCTGCTCTATACGTGCCACTCTGTCTCAGTCTTTGTCTCTTTCCCTGCTCTATACGTGCCACTCTGTCTCTTTCCCTGCTCTATACGTGCCACTCTGTCTCTTTCCCTGCTCTATACGTGCCACTCTGTCTCAGTCTTTGTCTCTTTCCCTGCTCTTTACGTGCCACTCTGTCTTTCCCTGCTCTATACCCGCCCCTCTGTCTCTTTCCCTGCTCTATACGTGCCACTCTGTCTCTTTCCCTGCTCTATACGTGCCACTCTGTCTCTTTCCCTGCTCTATACGTGCCACTCTGTCTCAGTCTTTGTCTCTTTCCCTGCTCTATACGTGCCACTCTGTCTCAGTCTTTGTCTCTTTCCCTGCTCTATACGTGCCACTCTGTCTCTTTCCCTGCTCTATACGTGCCACTCTGTCTCTTTCCCTGCTCTATACGTGCCACTCTGTCTCAGTCTTTGTCTCTTTCCCTGCTCTATACGTGCCACTCTGTCTCTTTCCCTGCTCTATACGTGCCACTCTGTCTCAGTCTTTGTCTCTTTCCCTGCTCTATACGTGCCACTCTGTCTCTTTCCCTGCTCTATATGTGCCACTCTATCTCAGCTCTTTGCCACTCTGTTTCTTTTCCCTGCTCTATACGTGCCACTCTGTCTCTTACCCTCCTCTGTACGTGCCACTCTGTCTCAGTCTTTGTCTCTTTCATTGCTCTTTACGTGCCGCTCTGTTTCTTTCCCTGCTCTATACGCGCCACTCTGTCTCAGTCTTTGTCTCTTTCCCTGCTCTATACGTGCCAAACTGTCTCTTTCCCTGCTCTATACGTGCCACTCTGTCTCTTTCCCTGCTCTATACGTGCCACTCTGTCTCTTTCCCTGCTCTATACGTGCCACTCTGTCTCTTTCCCTGCTCTATACGTGCCACTCTCTCTCAGTCTTTGTCTCTTTCCCTGCTCTATACGTGCCACTCTGTCTCAGTCTTTGTCTCTTTCCCTGCTCTATACGTGCCACTCTGTCTCTTTCCCTGCTCTATACGTGCCACTCTGTCTCTTTCCCTGCTCTATACGTGCCACTCTGTCTCAGTCTTTGTCTCTTTCCCTGCTCTATACGTGCCACTCTGTCTCTTTCCCTGCTCTATACGTGCCACTCTGTCTCTTTCCCTGCTCTATCGTGCAAGTCTGCCTCAGTCTTTGTCTCTTTCCCTGCTCTATACGTGCTACTCTGTCTCTTTCCCTGCTCTATACGTGCCACTCTGTCTCTTTCCCTGCTCTATACGTGCCACTCTGTCTCTTTCCCTGCTCTATACGTGCTACTCTGTCTCTTTCCCTGCTCTATACGTGCCACTCTGTCTCTTTCCCTGCTCTATACGTGCCACTCTGTCTCTTTCCCTGCTCTATACGTGCCACTCTGTCTCTTTCCCTGCTCTATACGTGCCACTCTGTCTCTTTCCCTGCTCTATACGTGCCACTCTGTCTCTTTCCCTGCTCTATACGTGCCACTCTGTCTCAGTCTTTGTCTCTTTCCCTGCTCTATACGTGCCACTCTGTCTCAGTCTTTGTCTCTTTCCCTGCTCTATACGTGCCACTCTGTCTCTTTCCCTGCTCTATACGTGCCACTCTGTCTCTTTCCCTGCTCTATACGTGCCACTCTGTCTCTTTCCCTGCTCTATATGTGCCACTCTGTCTCTTTCTCTGCTCTATATGTGCCGCTCTGTTTCTTTCCCTCCTCTATATGTGCCACTCTGTCTCAGTCTTTGTTTCTTTCCCTGCTCTATACGTGCCACTCTGTCTCTTTCCCTGCTCTATACGTGCCACTCTGTTTCTTTCCTTGCTCTATATGCGCCACTCTGTCTCTTTCCCTGCTCAATACGCGCCACTCTGTCTCTTTCCCTGCATATACGTGCCACTCTGTCTCAGTCTTTGTCTCTTTCCCTGCTCTATACGTGCCACTCTGTCTCTTTCCCTGCTCTATACGCGCCACTCTGTCTCTTTCCCTGCTCTATAAGTTCCACTCTGTCTCTTTCCCTGCTCTATAAATGCCACTCTGTCTCTTTCCCTGCTCTATACGTGCCACTCTGTCTCTTTCCCTGCTCTATACGTGCCACTCTGTCTCAGTCTTTGTCTCTTTCCCTGCTCTATACGTGCCACTCTGTCTCAGTCTTCTTTTCCTGCTCTATACGTGCCACTCTATCTCTCAGTCTTTGTCTCTTTCCCTGCTCTATACCTGCCGTCCTCTCTTTCCCTGCTCCATACGTGCCATCCTCTCTTTCCCTGCTCTATACGTGCCACTCTGTCTCAGTCTTTGTCTCTTTCCCTGCTCTATACGTGCCACTCTGTCTCAGTCTTTGTCTCTTTCCCTGCTCTATACGTGCCACTCTGTCTCAGTCTTTGTCTCTTTCCCTGCTCTATACGTGCCACTCTGTCTCAGTCTTTGTCTCTTTCCCTGCTCTATACGTGCCACTCTGTCTCAGTCTTTGTCTCTTTCCCTGCTCTATACGTGCCGCTCTGTTTCTTTCCCTGCTCTATACGTGCCACTCTGTCTCTTTCTCTGCTCTATACGTGCCACTCTGTCTCTTTCCCTGCTCTATACGTGCCAGTCTGCCTCAGTCTTTGTCTCTTTCCCTGCTCTATACGTGCCACTCTGTCTCTTTCCTTGCTCTATACGTGCCACTCTGTCTCTTTCCCTGCTCTATACGTGCCACTCTGTCTCAGTCTTTGTCTCTTTCCCTGCTCTATACGTGCCACTCTGTCTCTTTTCCTGCTCTATATGCGCCACTCTGTCTCTTCCCTGCTCTATATGGGCAGCTCTGTCTCTTTCCCTGTTCTATATCGGCCACTCTGTCTCAGACTTTGTCTCTTTCCCTGTTCTATATGCGCCACTCTGTCTTAGACTTTGTCTCTTTCCCTGCTCTATACGTGCAACTGTGTCTCTTTCCCTGCTCTATACGTGCCACTCTGTCTCAGTCTTTGTCTCTTTTCCTGCTCTATACGTGCCACTCTGTCTCTTTCCCTGCTCTATATGTGCCACTCTGTCTCTTTCCCTGCTCTATATGTGCCACTCTTTCTCTTTCCCTGCTCTATATGTGCCACTCTGTCTCAGTCTTTGTCTCTTTCCCTGCTCTATACGCGCCACTCTGTCTCTTTCCCTGCTCTATACGTGCCACTCTGTCTCTTTCCCTGCTCTATATGTGCCACTCTGTCTCTTTCCCTGCTCTATATGTGCCACTCTGTCTCTTTCCCTGCTCTATACGTGCCACTCTGTCTCTTTCCCTGCTCTATATGTGCCACTCTGTCTCAGTCTTTGTCTCTTTCTCTGCTCTATACGTGCCACTCTGTCTCAGTCTTTCTCTCTTTCCCTGCTCTATATGTGCCACTCTATCTCAGTCTTTGTCTCTTTCCCTGCTCTATACGTGCCACTCTGTCTCAGTCTTTGTCTCTTTCCCTGCTCTATACGTGCCACTCTGTCTCTTTCCCTGCTCTATATGTGCCACTCTGTCTCTTTCCCTGCTCTATATGTGCCACTCTGTCTCTTTCCCTGCTCTATATGTGCCACTCTGTCTCTTTCCCTGCTCTATATGTGCCACTCTGTCTCTTTCCCTGCTCTATACGCGCCACTCTGTCTCTTTCCCTGCTCTATATGTGCCACTCTGTCTCTTTCCCTGCTCTATACGTGCCACTCTGTCTCTTTCCCTGCTCTATGTGTGCCACTCTGTCTCTTTCCCTGCTCTATACGTGCCACTCTGTCTCTTTCCCTGCTCTATATGTGCCACTCTGTCTCTTTCCCTGCTCTATACGTGCCACTCTGTCTCTTTCCCTGCTCTATATGTGCCACTCTGTCTCTTTCCCTGCTCTATATGCGCCACTCTGTCTCTTTTCCTGTTCTATACGCGCCACTCTGTCTCAGACTTTGTCTCTTTCCCTTTTCTATATGCGCCACTCTGTCTCAGGCTTTGTCTCTTTCCCTGCTCTATACGTGCAACTGTGTCTCTTTCCCTGCTCTATTCGTGTCACTCTGTCTCTTTCCCTGCTCTATACTTGCCACTCTGTCTCTTTCCCTGCTCTATACGTGCCACTCTGTCTCTTTCCCTGCTCTATACGTGCCACTCTGTCTCTTTCCCTGCTCTATACGTGCCACTCTGTCTCTTTCCCTGCTCTATACGTGCCACTCTGTCTCTTTCCCTGCTCTATACGTGCCACTCTGTCTCTTTCCCTGCTCTATATGCGCCACTCTGTCTCTTTCCCTGCTCTATACGTGCCACTCTGTCTCTTTTCCTGCTCTATACGTGCCACTCTGTCTCAGTCTTTGTCTCTTTCCCTGCTCTATATGTGCCACTCTGTCTCAGTTTTCGTCTCTTTCCCTGCTCTATACGTGCCACTCTGTCTCTTTCCCTGCTCTATACGTGCCACTCTGTCTCTTTCTCTGCTCTATACGTGCCACTCTGTCTCTTTCCCTGCTCTATACGTGCCACTCTGCCTCAGTCTTTGTCTCTTTTTCTGCTCTATACGTGCCACTCTGTCTCTTTCCCTGCTCTATACGTGCCACTCTGTCTCAGTCTTTGTCTCTTTCCCTGCTCTATACGTGCCACTCTGTCTCTTTCCCTGCTCTATACGTGCCACTCTGTCTCTTTCCCTGCTCTATACGTGCCACTCTGTCTCAGTTTTTGTCTCTTTCCCTACTCTATACGTGCCACTCTGTCTCACTTTTTGTCTCTTTCCCTACTCTATACGTGCCACTCTGTCTCAATTTTTGTCTCTTTCCCTACTCTATACGTGCAACTCTGTCTCAATTTTTGTATCTTTACCAGCTCTATACGTGCCACTCTTTCTCAGTTTTTTTCTCTTCCCCTGCTTTATATGTGCCACTCTGTCTCAATCTTTGTCTCTTTCTCTGCTCTATACGTGCCACTCTGTGTCTTTCCCTGCTCTATATGTTCAACACTGTCTCAGTCTGTGTCTATTTTTCTGCTCTATACGTGCCACTCTGTCTCAGTCTTTGTCTCTTTCCCTGCTTTATACGTGCCACTCTGTCTCTTTACCTACTCTATATGTGCCACTCTGTCTCACTCTTTTTCTCTTTCTCTGCTCTGTACGTGCCACTCTATCTCAGTCTTTGTCTCTTTCCCTGCTCTATACGTGCCACTCTGTCTCAGTCTTTTTTACTTTCCCTGCTCTATACGTGCCACTCTATCTCAGTCTTTGTCTCTTTCCCTGCTCTATACGTGCCACTCTCTCTTTCCATGCTCTATACGTGCCACTCTCTCTTTCCCTGCTCTATATGTGCCACTCTATCTCAGTCTTTGTCTCTTTCACTGCTCTATACGTGCCACTCTCTCTTTCCCTGCTCTATACGTGCCACTCTCTCTTTCCCTGCTCTATACGTGCCACTCTGTCTTTGTCTATTTCCCTGCTCTGTACGTTCCGCTCTGTATCTTTCACTGCTCTATACGTGCCACTCTGTCTCTTTCCC
>JAWDGP010007214.1:95000-114966 GCA_033675545.1 Elysia crispata | reverse complement strand
GATAGATAGAAAATAAGGAGAAAATTGAAGTGAAAAAGCGGAGAGAGATAAAGGGAGAGAGACAAAAAGAGAGAGACAGAGAGAGTGGGAGAGAGATGGAGAGAGAGAAAGAGGGGGGGGGGGGATTTGCGATTGACATTTCGAGGGCATCAAATAACACATACATGCAAAATTGATAGAGAAACAAGGACTAATAAAACAAGAGAAAGACGTTAGGTAAAGGCTCCATAGTGATCCGTTTTTACATCTGTGTATTCACAAATAAATGTCCAGCTGCAGGAATATAGACTTGTAACTATAAATAGATTGTAACTATAAAAACAGAAAAAACCACGTTCCGTCACTCTCTATACCACCTACACACTCTTTCTTCTATGTTTGCCTGTCCGCTATTGATGGGAACAAAGAGGCCTATAGCCAATAAATAATAAATAAAAGGAGGAATTATTCTAAAACGGAAATAAAATTGGAAATCAAAACGAACTTCAAATGCGAAGAATAAATCGGAGAAAAGTAAAAACCCTTTTGAATTGAGTAAGAAAGATCTCTAGAAAAGAGGGTAAAAATGGCAGAAAGAATAAGCTGAATTAATCAAATGCGACTTATCATTTTGCAAAGCATAAAGTTTAAAAAAATGACCTAAACCAATACGGTAATTATATAGAAACACTCAATTTAGAGCGGTTGAAAGCCTTGTGTGCTGAGGGCCACCCCTACTATTATAATCCATTAGAAACAATTTTTTTAAAAGAAGAATAGCTTAATACGTGTATATAATTATCTCTTTATTTTGTTTTGCCCAAACGCCTACTGCTAATAAAATCGGCATAGAAAAATTACACAAAGCAAGACTGGGCTTTCCAGTTGACTAGGCGCAGTGAAAGATATTTAATAACAAGTCTGAGCGGTGCAAGTGGGACTCCAGTTCAGAAATCGATGTTTTGAACATAAAGCACATAAATCTGTAGAGCTGATTTCTAATGATTTACCTACGCCATGCTTTCACCGTGATTTAAGAAATCTTTAACCAGACCCCCAGCGATAAACCGTTACCGTATCTTCTTTTAGCGTTAATTAATCACATAATTCGATTTAATTGCGTAAAACCGCACTTAATATAAATATTATGACTTTTTTCCACATGAGCTGCAGTGATTTTGATAAAAAGCTTCACCCATGCGTGGTTCGAGAATCTTCCCAAAAACTATCTTTTAGGTAACCGGGTTCGATATCTATGAGAAACGATTGTGTACCCCTTATTGAAATATACGTCTAAAAAAATAACGACCTAAAAACAGATGAGACAGGCTAAAAGGGCGGTAGCAGAGAAGAACTAGAGATATATTTTCAAAACAGGTGCACCTGATAATCGAAACCACTGATTTATCATATTTAACTTTAAAATAAAAAAAATAAAACATACAAGAAGAACGAGCCGTTGAAAATTTTGTATGGTTATCGTCTCACAACTCACAATCCTGGATTGGTAGGAGCACACAGTATATTTTTGCATAGAGAAAGAGTGAGAAAGATAGAGAGAGAGAATAAGGGAGAGAAAATGTGTGAGAGAGAGAGAGAAGTAGACAGAGAGAAATACAGAGAAAAAAAAGAGCGAAGACAGGGAAACTAAGAAAGTAAAAAAGTAAAAACATTGAGAAAGGAGCAGAGAAAGAAAGAAACCAAAGTACAGGGAAGGGAGGTGGTGAGGGAGAGAGATTGAGAGTTGAATTATAACCAGAGAGTTAAGGTGATGTGTTTAAAATATTGTAAGAGAAGCTAGCTGGTGTAGGAGAGAAAGAGAAAGAGAGAGAGAGAGAGAGAGAGAGAGAGAGAGAGAGAGAGAGAGAGAGAGAGAGAGAGAGAGAGAGAGGGAGGGAAGAATGAGAAAGCTTCTGTCTTTACCAAATGTCACGTAGTCCTACGAACATAAATGTAGTTTAATTCATCTACTCTTTTGATCATACAAACACAATAATCCCTCAGCCCCAAACATAAAAACGCCTCTTATTTCTGCCCTAGATATTCTTTATTCCCATTTTCCTTTTTTTAAAATGATACAGTGTGGCAAACTGTCCATGCAGATAATAGAATTACATTCTTTTATCATGGATAGATTTCCTTAAGAGTAGGGCCTATATGGGGAGTGACTTATTTCTTCACTAAGTGAATCAGCACAGAGAGGGAACGCTGAAAAGCGCTTTGAAAACTTATGAAGATTTCAATAAATCTAAAGAGGCGCTGAGAGCCTCTAGAGCAGAGGTTTATTTCATGAAGATTGTAGACTCGTTTGATTGTCACTCTAAACGGCAGCGGACCGTGCCTTAGTACTAAAGCTGTTTCACGGCTTGGTCTGGAAACTGTTATACAAGGACCTAACTCTAGTGTTAATCTATGTTGAATTTAAGAAAAGACACATTCTCCCGTAAAGTTTGATTTATCATATTAATCATGTTTACTATTTTTGTTTCCACCCGATTTTAAAAGGTTTTTTATTCACTATGAGAAATTCGAAGCTTTACAGTTACTCAAGACTGACAAAAAGAGCGAAGTAAAGTCCAAATATATATTTAGACTTTTTTTTAAAAAACATTCATGTAGGTTTAAATAACTGCACGGCTAAGAATTCCCGCAAGTCGACACATTTTTATGTACTTATTGCGAATATTTATAGCTTTCTAATAAGCGTAGGATTAAAAACAGATTTGGAAAGTACAGAATTTGAATGTAAGTGTTCACATATATATTATTTCATAAAAATGATGTAGTAATTTGGATTCCCCACACCTCATTTCACTCCTGTTTGATGGTATGAACGGACTAACAATAGCATTCGATTTATTAGATAAACCTAGAAAGAAAAAACACATTCATCCCTTAATCATATAATAGAAAATAATTGCGCTATATGTAAATATTTAATCTGGCTTTGTTCCCTAGGATCTGTATTCAAATATGTAATCATATTTTTTTTTAATTCAAAACTCTATTATTTTTTTTGAAAAGTTATTTCGTTCTTGCTAGATCTACGCACAGATCTAAAAATTAACCCTGTCTAATGTGTTAGGATAAAAAATATTACAGGTTACTGAAGACTCTCATTTCCGTGAACCACAGGATCAACAACAACTACAAAATTACGACAAAAACAACCAGAAACACAGCTGAAACCGCAAGAAAATCACTTCAGACAACATGCAGTATGAGATGATGAGCTGTTCAATAAATCCAAATCAGTGATACTAATAATAAATCAAGGTATATGTGAATGAATTAACTCGACACTTTACTGTGGGGATAAGTTTCATTTATGCAATACTTCTTTTCCTAAACTCGTAAAAAGTGGTTTTAACATGAAGAAGAGATAAGTTCAGTCAAAGGATGCGATAACAATACAGCGAGATATATTGTAATAACAAGAGAGGGTTCTATAATTCAAATGGCTGTCAAGAGCTATTGTCTACATTTTCAATGTATAAAAATATTTAAAACTATCATTGTTTCATAACAACTTTCTGGTCCAGTTCTGCCTATGTCCAAGCTACGAAGCAGAACACTTTAGAGATATCACTTGTTGGGAAAACGGACAAATTAATTTTATGTAGTTGTGAACCCGGAAATCGACACTCGTCAAGGCATTTTTAAATTCATGAAGCGACGATGGAAAAGGTTATTTATTATCTCACTCTAGCATAACCTTGGTTTATTGAGACATTTTAGATACAGAAAAGGCATGCGATGGCGATAAGAACTAATCTTATCAAGAAACCACGTGATCTCAAACACTCTTGCCTCCGAAAAACAGGGTAGGGAAACATAGACGAGGCACTCTACTCACTTACCAACACCAGAAATAGAAAATACCATTGGTTCTGAAATAATTTTGTTCGCCCTAGTTACCTGACCTTTACCTAGACTCAGGATTATGGTCTTTTTTTAGAATCAGGCTCTTAAAAAGTCTCAAGATTATAGTCTCCTCTGACGACCTGATTCTTTCATGACATGAATTTTTGTCACCGATCATCGTCTAGCTCTTTCTTATAGTAAAGATGACCTAGCTTTTCCTAGACACAAAGATTGCTATATACTCAGATAGTTAAGAAAAATTTAATTCAAGAATGCATTCTCCGCTGATCAAATGGTTCTTCCATAGATGCTCTTGTCTCGTGTGATCATCTGGCTCTTTCACTGATAGAACCAAAACGTATTCTCTTGTGAATATCATTCTAGCTCTTTCAATAGTAGACTTGAAATGTTTACTCATATGATCATCTGGCTCTTTCAATGATAAACTACAAATGTATTGTCATATGATCATCTGGCTTTTTCAATGATAGACTCCAAATGTATTTTCACATGATCATCTGGTTCTTTCAAAGATAGACTCCAAATGTATTCTCATATGATCATCTGGCTTTTTCAATGATAGACTCGAAATGTATTCTCATGTGATCATCTGGCTTTTTCAATGATAGACTCGAAATGTATTCTCATGTGATCATCTGGCTTTTTCAATGATAGACTCGAAATGTATTCTCATGTGATCATCTGGCTTTTTCAATGATAGACTCGAAATGTATTCTCATGTGATCACCTGGCTCTTTCACCGTTAGACTTGATATGTATATACCTAACTCTTCTTCCAACGGTTCAAAATCGTAAACTCCCTTAGAAATGTGGGCCTTAGATGAACGTGACAACCATGAGGACAAATTAAAGAGCATGACAGACAGTCACCGTGTGGCATCAGACCCCCCAAAAAAAACAAACAAAAAAAAACAAAAAAAAACAAAACAAAACAAAACAAAAACAACAAAAAAAAACGGAGGAAATTCGAATTTTAATTACATAAGACATCATTCTCTTCTATTTGTCTGCCAAATCATGATATCGGAACCTGAAACTTTTTTCCCCTCACGTTGTGAACCACATATGTTTATCATCTTCCAAGGATGCGTCCAGCTGCTCTGATGAACATTCAGCGCTTCATCCTGTCCATACATCAAGACCGCACGCTTAGAAAACTGTCAGGGTTGGAAGCTGAGCCTGCTCGAAACTCAATGACTATTACAAAAACAAATCAATGAGGAAAGGCTCGAATAAATATACCTTGGATGTAAGAGGACCCGATAAAATGAAAGCGTTGCAGGATTTTGTAAACAAGATTTCGTGACATAGAATAATCGGGATGGCTGAAACCTGATACATACAACCTACGCATGTGATTCTAGAGCGCAGCTTGCAAAGCTGATGTCAAAAACCTCAGCTTGCAATGGTTTCAAAGAATTCATCATTTTTTCTTGCGCTTTTTTTTCAAGCTTATTCTCATTCCTTTACCCCCTCTATCTCCCACTATATATTGTTTGCCTTCCTGTCTATCCCTTTTTTCCTCCCTCTACCCTTCTCTGTCTGTCTCCTTCTCTAACCTCTCCTTCTTCTTTTTTTTTCTATTCCTCTTGTTTTTCTCATAGTCTACACACTCCACATGCGCATAGTCTACATAATTCTATAATGGATAGTGACTTCCAGAATGTCAACAGTTTCATGACTTGCGGTCCAGACATGCAAACACTCGCCATCCCAGTATTCCCCATTCCCTCTCTCTGTTGTGCAACAGCATTATCCTTTGTTTGGTTTTAAAAGATCGACAACCATGTAACTAGGGAATTCAGTTATTCTATTTATATGCAGATTTCAGCAAACAAGTCGAGTCCAGAGTTGACTCCCCTGGCTGATTGGACTATTGCGTCACTCTCGGCAGGAAAAGACGATCAAAGGACTGAAGAGTTCCGATTGCAATGAGAAAACGTAACAAGCCCCTACAAATGTTTTGAAGTGTTCTACTGCCCTTTCATCAAATGCCTGTCTGTGTATCCATTTGATTTTTCGCACTTTTTAGTTCTCATCCATTCCTCCATAATGCCAGTAATGTATCGCCTGAGTCACTTGTTGCTTCATGTCAATCCCTCTTTCTATATCTGCCATACATGGCCATAAGTCCAACTCTGCGCAATCCGAGATATCAACTTCCGTTGGCACGATTTGGGGGGAGGTAATTCAATGAAGATAACCTTTAAAGATCATTATGTTCTATCTCTGCTCTGGACACGCCACTTTTTAGAATGATGTTTTATTAAATAGTTGTTAAGATTATCATGATATTTTTTTACTGACATCGGTGAAAATATTGATGATTGATGATTGATGATGGTGATGACTAAGATATTGATAATGAAGACGATGATAGTGAGAAGAGGACGAGGCAGAGGAGGAGGATACATTCTCCAAGGTTTTTTTTTTTTTTTAAACCTTTATTGATTTTTTCAAAATAAGTGTTGAAACTAAAAATCAACGTGACTTAATTGCATTTAGCTCCTGCAATAAACGTTTTTGTGATTTTGCCTGTGGGACATGTTTACCCGATCCTGTAGAGTTTATTAAAATGTTTTAAGAGGATTCTCACGATAAATGTCCATGATAACATTATTGTAAACTTTTATTGCTTCACTTGAAAATGCCATTCTATAATGTATGCAATACAATAAAAGGAAGCCCTCATGCATCCATCTGACTCAGAAACCGATTCTTTTGGTTTTTTGTTTTGTTGATGCGTGTCAAAAAGTTTGACACAATTATATAGACATTCTTATTCTTTCTTGACCACCAGGAACCTTTTGCTAGTTGTTGAAATCCTTTAAATCTCTCTCTCTCTCTCTCTCTCTCTCTCTCTCTCTCTCTCTCTCTCATACACACACTCTTTATTTCTCTTTCTCTCTCAATTTCTAATCCGAACTCTCTAACCTATTTTTGTGACTTCACATCTGTCAAAAATTAGGAGTGCCCTCGCACCCTGCTATAATTCCGCCCACAATATTATTTCCTAACTTTCTATAGTCCTCTACTAAACGTCATTTAATCCAACCCTTAAAAACTACTGGGCAAACACCAGGGATTTTCCCAACCAACATCTGGTTATTAGAAAAAAAAACTGTCCTTACCAGGAAGCACGTGCATTATTAACAGATCCAGAGCGCTCACCCCAATTCTCAATCGGCTTGACCTTTACTGACCTTTCGTCCAGCGGATCCTCATTTACGCCCGATATAGGCCAATAGATGAGAATGGCAATGACTCCGGGTTATTTTCCTGCGTCATAAAATCATATTTTGATCGAGGCAAATGTTACTCGGACAGCTAATCAATCCGACCAGTCCAGAAGTGGTCTCTTAATAAAACTTGCAATGACTATTATGGTGGAGAAAAGGCGAGCAAAATTACGGTTAAACTAGAATCATTGAAATCTCCAGGATAAAGCTAAAATGTGACGTCTGCAGATGAAAGGAAAAGTTACAACATGTTTATCAGAACTGAGCAGGCGGCCAGGTGTCGCGCAGCAACTTTAACACACACACATACACACGGGTACACATAGAGGGACATATTGACTTCCAATTGCTACAGCCTTGCTCTGTTTTTCTTGTAAGAATCTATTTTTTTTCAAAAAGCATTCTTACTTCTATTTATCACAAAAGTTGTGCATGAACTCAAAGATTTAAATAAGTTGCAAAACTCAAAATGCCATGCTAGAATAGTGCTTAAATTTACATACATGTATATATATATATATATATATATATATATATATATATATATATATATATATATATATATATATATATATATATATACATGTATGTAAAATTAATCGGAATGTTCGAGAACACAATAGCTCTCGAACTGTTTGATTTACGGAAATTCTAAAATCTATTATTTAACTGGCTCAGGAAACATGCCCGTTAGGCCAGACCTAGATCTAGATGAAACTAGAAGCAATGCGTGTATAGATCTTTGAGAACTTTTTCTCTCTTAGGCTTCCCGGAGACCCAGATATCGAGTGTCATACCGCTCTTTACAATAAAGCATGATCTATACACAATGAAGGAATAGTAGTAATGAAAAAAAAGTAAATAAACAGAACTAAAAAGTGACTTAATAGCACTGAGAAGTGAACTAAGATAACACTGAAACATAAGCTTCAAGTGTATTATCAATAACTAAATAATCTAAATTTTCGCTTTTTGTTGTGAATAAGATTATAATCATTTTAAACTCCCTGTACGAATTTTTCATTTATTCAACCATATATCAATCAATTTTTTTTACATTAGAAACATGATTCTCTCTCTCTCTCTCTCTCTCTCTCTCTCTCTCTCTCTCTCTCTCTCTCTCTCTCTCTCTCTCTCTGGATGTATAATATATATATATATATATATATATATATATATATATATATATATATATATATATATATCTTTTCCTTTTTTCTCTTTTCTTTTACCTCTTCGTTTTATTCTTTACTTCCATTCTCCACCAAATACCTTTTTTTATGTCCATTCATATGTGTGTTTGTATGTGTCAGTGTATTTTGCAATTCTCCAGTATTTACAAGTATCAATATTTCGTCACTTGGCACCGGTGTTTTCATAGATTGTGCACACAGGACCATCGGTGTAACTTGGTTAAAATAACATTCATGTTGTCCTTACCTTCTTCGGAATGCTTTTTCTCTCAGTTAATCAAATGAATCAGCGTTCCTCGTTCTACGGGCTGATTTCCACAGGTAGATAGAGTTTGCATTACAAGGCATTAAGATATAATACAACAATAAAGACGTAGATTATAGGTGCAGTTTTATCATTAATAAGGAGGGTTGGATCTAGTTGGGTTCACTGTGTAATTATAAACCGTCTCATTAGATTGGAATTAGCACAATTATTGCCACGACAAAAATGGCAACCAGAAAATTAAGATATCGGACATTTAGGGCAAAAATAACAATTTTTTCTTGTCTGTTTTTTTTTTAGGCCTATTATTGGTTTGTCTGTTATCAGTTACGTAATAGCCAAATGGAGCAGCCGGCAGAGAGTTATGCTAACAGAGTTAGAGCAAAGAAATACGGAGATTGAATCTTGTTTTGTTTTTTCTAGCGGTAGGTTCGTGTTCCATCTAATAAAAATTAGAGCCCAGAGACACGGCTTTTGAAGCTTGGTTTGTGTTTTCTGGAGGTACGGTCGTGTCCCATCTAATACACCCTGCAAATTAGAGCCCAAAAACACGGCTTTTGAATCTGGGTTTGTGCTGTCTAGCGGTAGGTTCGTGTCTCATCGAATACACCCTATAAATTAGAGCCCAGACAGCTTTTCAATCTTGGTTTGTGTTTTGTGGAGGTACGATCGTGTCCCATCTAATATACCCTATACATGACTATGTAACCGTTGAATTTACAATGTCACTGCAACAAACCTCTGAACCAGAAATAAATGGAAACAGCAGCTGTAATCCCATGTTGAGAGCTCTAATCGCCTAACTAAAGGGCTAGTCGCATAGTGCGGGGGACGATTAAAACAGGAGCAGCAGACCAGGTCATAAAGATAGCAGAAATTAGGAGCTAAAAAATTGATACGGACTCATGCGCGTATCCTTGAGCTAAATGTCAAGCTTATGTTAAACGTATCACATTTTTTCCCTCTCTTCGTGTAAATTTCTGCGGTAGCACAAAAGAACATTTTGCCAACGATTAATACAGGCCAGAAAAAAAGTGAAGAGAAACCTTTCGACAGATAGATGTTACAAGTTTTATGACGGCCATGCGAGAACCAAAAAGAGGTAACTGGAGAACGAATGTCAACTCCTGTCCCTCTCTTTATCTCTATTTCTCTCTCTCCCCCTCCCTATCTTCCTCTCTTTTTCTTTCTTTCTTTCTCTCCCTCTCTCTCGCTCCTTCTCGGTCTGTCTGTCTGTCTGTCTGTCTCTCTCCCTGTGTGTCTCTCTGTCTGACCAACTTTTTTATGAATCAGATAATCCAACCATACATGTTAGAAAATTATAGACCCTTTTTGTTGCTGTTGTTGTTTTTGTTTTTAATGATGATTATCAACTTAAAGGATAATTCAACCTTGTTAGAAAGTGATTTGCACGTTCTTTTGTTGCTGTTGTTGTTTTTGTTTTTAATGATGATTATCAACTTTAAGGATAATTCAACCTTGTTAGAAAGTGATTTGCACGTTCTTTTGTTGCTGTTGTTGTTTTTGTTTTTAATGATGATTATCAACTTTAAGGATAATTCAACCTTGTTAGAAAGTGATTTGCACGTTCTTTTGTTGCTGTTGTTGTTTTTGTTTTTAATGATGATTATCGACTTAAAGGATAATTCAACCTTGTTAGAAAGTGATTTGCACGTTCTTTTGTTGCTGTTGTTGTTTTTGTTTTTAATGATGATTATCGACTTAAAGGATAATTCAACCTTGTTAGAAAGTGATTTGCACGTTCTTTTGTTGCTGTTGTTGTTTTTGTTTTTAATGATGATTATCAACTTTAAGGATAATTCAACCTTGTTAGAAAGTGATTTGCACGTTCTTTTGTTGCTGTTGTTGTTTTTGTTTTTAATGATGATTATCAACTTTAAGGATAATTCAACCTTGTTAGAAAGTGATTTGCACGTTCTTTTGTTGCTGTTGTTGTTTTTGTTTTTAATGATGATTATCAACTTTAAGGATAATTCAACCTTGTTAGAAAGTGATTTGCACGTTCTTTTGTTGCTGTTGTTGTTTTTGTTCCTTACTACCCCTGCTTCCCTGCTTCCCTCTCCTCTTTCAAAACACAGCCAAATCTTCCTTCCAGAGTTCGAAGCGTCACTGCCATTAAATTTAATTATGTAACTTAAGCCATTTTTAGTTACCATGATGTCTTGGACATTTGAAATATGACCCTCCTCTTCGACTGCCTCACGTGTAGGGCCATTTTGCTAAAACCTTGATGTTATGGTAATGAAATTTTCTGTGCGATCTTTTAAATCTTATTAAAAAAACAAACAGATTTTTTAATTTATCTTTGCTGCTGTCAATAACAAGTGGTTGCTTTCAGAAAAATTGGACAGGCAAAGACGACTCAGAGTGAGACAAGGGAAGAGAGAGCTTTAGTATGTAAAGCTGGTGCTATATATTTATCAGATATTAATTACACGTCATTTTTTCTTTATCTTGAACACTTTTGTCCTCGAGCAATAAGTTCAGGATAGAAAAAAAAAAAACAAAAAACAAAACATTTGCATATGCATTAATCTGTAGAAAGTTAAATAAAATAATAATAATAAAAAAATACGCGGTTGAATTGAGCAATCATGTCAAGTGCAGATCCCTCATTAGTTCCGTATATAATGCTTTAAGTTCTTCTTGACAAATTTTACGTTAGATATCTTCTAACAATCACAGAGTCAGGGTCCAATGTTTGAACTACATGAACGTTTATACTGTTTGATACGAACAATCCAAACATCAACGCTTTATTTATATCGCGGTATTCTTAATGAAAGATTGAATATAATAAAAACATCAAAAACTTCTAATTCCTTCATTCTTATTGCTTAGGTAGCAGTGTAAGAAAAGGTGTGTGAAAGACCTCTTAGAACCTTGGTCTTTAACTTCGTCAGTTTTATTCCTGCCCTAACTAGTTTAAAGGATAGAAAGAAAATAGATTAATATAAAGTTATCATCAGATTTGTGCCGTTTCCGGATATGTCGCCTTTTGAGTTTTGATAGGACCGTCTCAGCATAATTATTATTATACAAAACACGACCTCTCAAAGAGGCTTGAATCCATGGATCCAGGCGTAAACATTTTAATACTCTATGCATTGCAATATGTCCTCATGTGAACAATAATTATTTTACAAGATGATCAGGCCTTTAGGTCTACAACATGAGTCGTTCTCTCTAAGTGGCTTTAAGTTCCTAGAACTAAAACCAATCAGCGATCCAGGTCAACTTCCAATTTGGATTCAAAAGAAATTTTAATGACGCAACTCCCACTTTTTACAACCCGAAGTGGCACCGAAGATCTGAATAATAATGCATTTATAAAGGTGGGAAACGGGAAAGAAGTTCTTTTTTAACTATTTTTTTTTTAACAGGTGGGGTATATAGTTACAGCTTGTACTGAGAGAGGCAACAGCACAGTTTGGTTCCGACAGTCACCACGCCCTACTTGAGATTCTGTTCAATCACCGTAGTTGAAAAACCAGGGAACTGAAGTCACGGGTTTCATAAATCACTCGCAGAGACTGTAGAATCACAGTACACTGAACACAAACACACGTGTTGGAGCAAGGGGTGGGAGAGAGACAGAAAATTAAGGGAAGAGAGAGAGAGAGAGCCAGAGAAGAGAGAGAGAGAGAGAGAGAGAGAGAGAGAGAGAGAGAGAGAGAGAGAGAGAGAGAGAGAGAGAGAGAGAGAGAGAGAGAGAGAGAGGGTGAATAAAGACAATCTGGGAGAGAAAAAGACGGAAAGAAGACAATGAGGAAGAAAGAGTAGAATAGTATAAAAGAGAGAACGAGAGAAGACAATGAGGAAGAAAGAGTAGAATAGTATAAAAGAGAGAACGAGAGAATACATTGAGGAAGTGAAGGAGAGAGAGAGAGAGAGAGAGAGAGAGAGAGAGAGAGAGAGAGAGAGAGAGAGAGAGAGAGAGAGAGAGAGAGAGAGAGAGAGAGAGAGAGAGAGAGAGAGAGAGAGAGAGGAGTCATGTATTAAGGGGATCACCGCCCACATATCACATATCTAAACGGAAACCCCAAAATACCTAGATCTGACTTGAAACACGAAAATTGAATACCACCTCCCCCCCCCACACACACACACACCATCTCCCTTCTCTGGTCATTGTCAGTTACCCCCACCCCCCTCTTCCCTTTTGGATCACTGTGAGACCTGGAAGGCGCAGCAGTGTGGTGACCAAATAGTTGGAGTGTAAACCCCGGTGCAGCCGCCGCTTCTACTGCCTCTGTCCTCAGAATCAGGAGGATTCATCAAGCGCAGACCAAGAATCGGCGACAAAGATGCTTTTGTCCGTTTGAAAATTACCAGTATGTAGCTTTGGCTCCTACAGAAACCGTCACGTCAGGTTTGTTTCAAGTGCTAAGTTAAATTATTTGTAAACTTTTATCAACTTGTTCTATCTGGCAAGCAACTATCGGTTCACAGTTTTGGCGGGAGGGAAAAAAGTTCGGTAGTAGAAATGTCACTCTTGACACAAGGTAAGAATTAATGAAACATTCATTTCATACTTTATTAGAAAAAAAAATGTTTTTTTTTTAATAACTGTGAGCGAGATCTTCAAAAGTAATAAATTCAATAAAAAGAAATACTTTCCATCAGTTGAATTAATAGAGAATCCAAGTTGAAATGTAAAATTTTTTATCTTGTTTCTTGCCTATAGAACATTTTAACATTTTAACGAGGTAACGAATTCAAACAAAATGAAACAGATATTTTATACTACTATAATTGCTATGCCATTTCTACTACTACTACTACTACTACTACTACTACTACTACTACTACTACTACTACTACTACTACTACTACTACTACTACTACTACTACTACTACTACTACTACTACTACTACTACTACTACTACTACTACTACTACTACTACTACTACTACTACTACTACTGCTACTGCTGCTGCTGCTGCTGCTGCTACTGCTACTACTACTACTGCTGCTGCTGCTGCTGCTGCTGCTACTACTACTACTACTACGGTTACTACTACTATTCACTGTAATTACTGCTGCTATAGTTATAATAATAATAATAATAATAATAATAATAATAATAATAATAATAACAACAACAACAACAACAACAACAACAACAACAACAACAACAACAACATATGACACTTGAGATTCTCAATCATTCTTCAAAAATAGCGATACATTTAAAGATTGTATCATTTAATTACTTAATAGGATTCTTTTTCGTCCAAGACTATGATTCTTCACACAAACTAAGCCTAGCAATAGAAAGAGTTCTTCGTTGTGAAGGGCAGGCTGTTCTACTTTTAAGACAGCACTAAGAGACCCAATGTAAAAGGTAGAAAATTTATCAAAGGTCTTTTGCATTTTAACAGTGCGAAACCTGGCTCACTGAATGTTCCGGTCTGGTGGCATTTGCTTCAGTGTTAATACCACTCAAAACATCTTTACGCTTCACAGGTAGTGCAATTTTTCCCAATAAAACACCGATGAATATTATCTTATTCTAGATAGCTGTGTCTGTTTTCAATTAAGTCACTTATTATCATTATTTTAAGATGTGTATTATCTATACGAAGTGAAGCAGTTTAATCCGAAGAAAAATGCAAACTTTCTATTGTGCGTATATGACAAACTAAGTAGTAGGCTAATATTTGCTTGTTTGTCAAAATTAACTGGGTGAGTTATTCGGTTCGACTGATTGAAGTTTATCTAAAGTTTGATGGATTAAGCGAATGGACAGGTTCCTGTAACTGATTGTAATTTTTGTATTCTAGGTACGAGCTAACAACACAAAGAGGTAGCCTCTCCTTAACAACCACAGATTTCTTGAACAAAATACAGGTACTATCTAACATACATGTAGAATTGAAACCTGCTTCTATTTAACAAAATGTCGAGTACTTTTCAATAGGCTGCAAGCATGCATCATTCTATTGAAAAAAGTTTTACCTTCAGAGTTCCGAACAATACACTCAGCCACGTATCATTCTGCTGAACAAAAATAAATCAGGGAATTGCAATACAACTGTATCTCAGTATAAGTCTCGGAATTAATGATTGAATTCTACTTTTTTGTTCCCATAACTCATCAGCTGTTCTAGATTTAAATGTCTATTTAGACCAAAGTATGATTTTATCTACGGAATGATCCTGCCATAATCATGTTTCCTTTTAAATTTTGAATGAGTATAGAACTCTTTTTCTCATCCCTTCGATTTTACAACGAGTTACACCTTTTCCGCTAAACATAATTATATGTTCATATTTCGGACATTTGTTCATACATTGGCAAATCTAATGTAGAGCCTACTGTCGGTCTAGTCTACTAGGGCTTCTTTGACGAGATTTGGAGAATAGACATGTGGTTTGGTTTTCGGCTTTTCATAAAAATAGAGTAGGATGTAATTATTCAAAAATAACAACAAGATGAACTTGACTAAATATTTTTATCATGTCAAAGAAAGAGTTATACATTACAGATGATTGTCACGTAATTTTCTGCCTTTTCCTCCTCTAAATCTCGGACTTGAATTGCTAAATCCCTTCCCTAGTTACCAAATTTATCGTGCTTCAAGCTTAAAAATAAAAAAAAAATGTATAGGTTAAGATAGCACGACTTATGAGGCGAGAAAGAATCCATAAACTTAATTCTTATATGTATGCTTCGACTTTTTTTGTATTATGTATTTTTTTTTTTTTTTTTTGGTAATAAAATCCAATTCGGCCTATGAATCTTTTTAAAGATTTATTATCATTATTAGGTTTACATGAAATGCACAACTATTAATTCTAAACAATGCTCTTTTTGCGCGAATTCAGTCTTCTAATAAGCATTTACAATATTATCTAAAAATAGATTTGGAACGTATAGAATTAGCTGATTTTTTATCAATTTTAACTTTTATTTGCGAACACACGTACCGCATGGGTCGATTTGGTCTCTTAACTTCATCCAACAGGGGTCTACTACATGTATTTTTCTGTCTCATTCTCTACACACTTGTCGGTGACTTGACGCTTCGCCATAATATGAAACTTGAGAGAGATGAGCCGCTAGTACAGTACTCAAACTATGTCAAGCTTCTGTAGTGTGTCACGAAATAGAAATAACGTTAAAAAGTTAGCTTATTTATCTTGAGCCTTACTAAAACTTCCTACAGTGTTGTAATTGCGTTTTTACATAAGTAAAAAAAATCAGATTTTGCGGTATTTGGTAGAAGTTTAGTTTAAAATGGAAATGCGGAAGTGCTGGGCCTTACTGCTAGATAATGTTTTGTTATGGAATATTACATTTCGTCAAATCATAGAAAGTCCCCCATCCATTCATCTATTGCAGAAGGTCATGCATAAGCCCTCACAGTATAATAAAAGACAAGAACCATACATTTTCTTTCTGTAACATATTTCCAGTTTTCTTTGTTTTTTTTGTGTGATCGCAAAGGGTGTGTTGGACCCGGCTAGAATACATGCATGTACATTTGTAAGTGGTAAGTCGCATTCTTGTGGAGACGGAGTAAAAAATCATAACTTTCCATAAATCCTAATTTTCCTTTCTCAAATTTAGTTAAAGAAATTTTTCAGGTTAATAGGCTTTTTTTGTTCTACTTGGATCTTGTGATTTTTTAACTGCTGTAAAAGTAGTAGCAGTCGATTGTAAAAAATGTACCTTATAAGGGCCTATATAATTTTGGCACACGTAATACAATAAAATGTATTATACCTATACGAAACAATAATATTATATTAAAAAAAATTTAAATTGTAACGATTAAGAAAACAAGGATGAGTATTTTTTTTTTCAATTTTGTACAAGGTGGAAGTTTATTGTTGGCAGGTGAAGGTGTGAAAGATACATCTACATGTATTTGTAACATGCATTCAAAAAGTTTGATTTCGGCTGGTCCTCAAAATTCGAAGATCTATAAATGATTTATCTTTATAGGAGATAAAGTTCGAGTCCCAATGAAGTCTCGAAATAAGAAGAATTCATACTCAATAATATTCAAATCATAATTTTCAAATTAAACAGGCCTAGAGAGTAAAAAAAAAAATAATAAAAAGCAGAAAAAAAATTTAAATACTTTTTTCAAATATGAAGAAACAAAAAAAGCATACTATACAGTTCGAAACGTAATTATGCAATAATTTAAGCAAATAAACTGCTACATGAGAAACGATTCAACAATCATAACATTAAAGTCCCCGATGAAAACTAGCACTACATCAAAACGACATACATTGAACTGGTACTGAATGACCACTCTTCTCGTGTTGGAATCAAATTCGATGACAAAACAAGAGATTAGATTTCACTGTTTTGTTCCTAGGAGTCAACCAGGGTCAACTAATAGCGCATTCACAGTTGGAAAGGCCAGAAAAAGAAAGTTTAGTACAGTTTTATAAACAACACAAAGTGAAGATAAGACCAATCACGGGAGAGAAGCTGTTGAAAGAAGGATCACTGCCGGTCAACCGTGAAACAAGCGCGACAAATATTTGTCGATTACTAGTTTCTGTTATTAAGAACCCATAAATCAACAAAACGCTTTTCAAACTATCCAAAACTTTGATTTAAAATGTGTCCCTCAATCAGTAAATGATAAATCAATTTGGTGACTTATTTACAACTAATTGAGCCCAATCATTAATATTACAAAATCAATAACAGCATTTGAATCGAATCATAAGGCCCAATTAAGAAATATCAACGTGGGTGTCGCCCGAACAGACCGGAGTTTTCACGAAGATCGTTGTAGTTTTATGTAAAGGAGTCTCAATGTGATATCTTAAATAAAAAAAAATAATTATATAATAATTACTGCAAGTTATGTAGCCTATACTTCACTTTTTTTTTAAATATCGGTATTAGCATTAGCTGTTCTCGATCTCCTAATTTCGAATGATTTCAGAAAATGCATGAGACTTTTATGTTCATTCGCACTTAAATGCATGTATAACATACTGAGTTCAAAATTTTAAATAAAAATATGATCTAGGTTAAAATACTGTTTTTCCACCAATTTGATTGTTTCCTGTTAATACGACCTATTTTTTTTTAGAACACACGCTCGATACATGAGGCTCATAATTATAATAAACTGCCTCGTCAGAAACTTTCTAAATTCTAGGTTGAGGTATGTTCATAGAATCGACCACTGGCACTTTGTTTGGTAAACTATTTATTTGGATGTAGAATCAGGTTTGAAGCGCATAATATAAGCCATGATGTAAATGTGCAGGCTAGATGCTAAACGTGATTCCTAAAACACTCGCAACTGATTGTTTTCTTCCCGATTTAACATAAAATGTTCATTCGGTTCAGAGAGTAAAATGATATGATAGAGAAAAAGGGAGACACATCAACAGAGAGAAAGAGAGAGTGAAAGAGAGAGAGAGAGAGAGAGAGAGAGAGAGAGAGAGAGAGAGAGAGAGAGAGAGAGAGAGAGAGAGAGAGAGAGAGAGAGAGAGAGAGAGAGAGAGAGAGAGAGAGAGACGGTACAATCAAGCCTCTATTGCTGTAAAAAAAAGGCTTGAACAAGCTCTTGAACAAACACCTAAAACAATTTCATATATTAATTTTACACTTAACATGTCAACGGATAAACACAATCAATATTTTGCAAGACCACGAGAGGAAGAAATGAAGACCAGCAAAGTGTGGAATGGTTTTTGTTCATTTCAATGCCTTTTTTTTTTTTTTTTTTTTTGAAGCTTAAAAATAAATACGAAGTATATAACATCTGACAAAAAGTTCAAAGAAAATAATAAACAAACCTTCTTGACACTGAATATTGACTTACAACACTTGGATATTTATTATCCTCCCCCTTTCTTAAATGGCACAAAGAATAAAATAAACAACACCTCTTTATTCATCCGATACGGCATCTAAAGGTTGATAAGTTTTACGTGCTCTGCCTCTTTCACTAACCCTCATTATTTTCTGAAGCACTCACTCATTATAAAATAAAGTAGTCTTGACTAAAAATTGCAGCTCCGCACATTGTCAAGTCAGGTCATGGTGGCCAAGCCTAATCTACAGTACAGTTGAAACTTACGGTGGCCGTTGCCACACTGAGTGATACTGCTAGTCTCCACGTACAAGTATCTTCATCAATCACCCAGTCTCTCTCCATCGCTCGCTTAAAGTGTAGACCCAAATGAGTCTTAGATAGCTGTCCAGAGACCCTAGTAATAATAGACTGTAAGAGACCTCAGTTGTAGCTAGATAAATCTGAATATGGTATTGTGACTTCATCCATGCTAGGAGAAGGGGACCCCCTGGTCAGTGATCACTGATTTCCGTATGTAGTGGATTTAGTTAAACACATGGTCAAAGTCGAATGATTACCGGTAGTTCATGAATCCAATGATGCTTCGTTTTCTATGGTGAGATAGAGCTTATAAATTAAGCTTTGATGAGCGAAACATAAGCTACAATGTAGTTTGAATGTACATGGATGTGGACAGACCTGGTTTTTTCTTAGTTCAAGCAAAAAACTATTTGAAAAAGAAAATCGAGGTGTTTTTACGGGCCAGAAAATGAACACTAAATGCGGATGATTAATGCCCCTTACTTCTTCAATTAGTGGTACATTTATAGAGGCTGAGGAAAAATCAGTTCGCACTGTGTCAATGTGACTACCTTGACCTTCTGACCTCTATTCTGGTGATTGATCAGCCTGGAGATACACGGAATAGCCGGCAGCGTCCGAGGCTTGGGACACGGCCGACGTGATGACCGGAAGAGCCTCTTGTTTCTGGAGGTATTTCAGCACAAGGCCGTGCACGTCAGAGCGGAACATTAGTGTTTCTATATCACTGAATCTTTCAATCATAGGCAGGATGCTCCGGAAGAAATGTTCGTGGCTGCTTTCCTCGTTCCTCACAGTTTTGAACGTCTTATGGTCGATGGCGCCAGCGGGGGTTCCTTTCCTTTTTCTCGCGATTCTGAAAGGCTGGGATGAAGACGGACGGACGGTTGGGGTGACCGCTGCAGTGTGGGTCAGCTCAGACTCCACAGGGGAGGGGGACCTGCTTGGGGGTTCTTGTTTAGAACTAATAGAAGGACTATTACAAGTAGTACTGCCGGGCGGATTGTTGGCAGTCTCTTCCACTTCGCACTTCCCCATAAAAGAGTCTTTTGGGGACATAAGACTGTTTAGACTTATACCCTCACCCTCGTCTGGGTTCTCCTGCGGGGTTCCAGGTTCCCGCGTGGACACGTGAGGGACCAGGAAAGACAGCAACTCAAAGTAAGGCCATAACCGCTTGCCGGAAGCCAGTGGCTGGCCAGGTCTGGCGCCTTCCCGGTACTTCCGGAGGAAGTAGTCCCGCATCGAGTTCCACCTCGTCTTGCAGGTCAAAACTG
>JAWDGP010007214.1:42500-90000 GCA_033675545.1 Elysia crispata | reverse complement strand
TTTAATAATTTCGCATTTAGGGAAAATTTATCACTTGTATATTTAAGAATTCATGTAGCAAGGACATGTCAAAGTTTTTTGTTTCTTTAGCATCATGAATAAGATAATAATATTTCTCATTTACATAACACTCTTGTTCTTTTTAATATAAAAACATATGCGATTTTGTGTTGATGAGATATTCTCCTTATTAAATAAAGTCTCTCAATACGGTTATTTCATTATTTCTTCATTGATGTTTCATTATTATCATTACTATTATTATTATTATTATTATTATTATTATTATAATTATTATTATTATTATAATTATTATTATTATTATTATTATTATTATTATTATTATTATTATTATTATTATTATTATTATTATTATTATTATTACTATCATTATTATTATTATTATTATTATTATTATTATTATTATTATTATTATTATTATTATTATTATTATTATTATTACTATCATTATTATTATTATTATTATTATGATTTTTATTATTATTATTATTATTATTATTATTATTATTATTATTATTATTATTATTATTATTATCATCATTATTATTATTATTATTATTATTATTATTATTATTATTATTATTATTATTATTATTATTATTATTATTATTATTATTATTATTATTAATCTCATAATTATTATTATGATTATTATTATTATTATAATAATTATTATTAATATAATAATTATTATTATTATTATTATTATTATTATTATTATTATTATTATTATTATTATTATTATTATTATTATTATTATTATTATTATTATTATTATTATTATTATTATTATTATTATTATTATTATTATTATTATTATTATTATTATTATTATTATTATTATTATTATTATTATTATTATTATGATTATTATTATCAACCACTATGTAATTTTTTTCTCCTCCTCAGCATCAATAAACACCAAGTCAGAGGAGAATCCGGTCTGGAATCCTTTCTAAGCAATCTGGCTGATCTCGGGACATTTCACAAACACTTCTTCTGTTTAAGTCGGGTCAAACCTGTGAAGAGCTCTATAACTCATTAAGAACAAACTTTATCGACATATTGACTGACTGTCTCACTATCTGGCGGTCTTTTTGTGGTGTCTTCATCCATATACCATACCTTCTACACATACCATGAATAATCATTAAAAAAATGTAGTCAAGTGCATGTATGGTGGTCGTTCTCTTTTTGCATTGATTGTAAACAGTGAGGCGATTTCTTTTTTAATTTAGCCTCAAATTTGCTTAACTTATCGACTTCGTGGCTCGTGAATGCGGGTAATTTCGGAAGTCGTGCATTTTCGGATAAATTGAGTTGATCGGCTTGTCGTAATAGATTGACATAGTAGGCAGATGGACATTGTCAGTACTAGCACACAAAAAAGGAAGCTGGCAGACAGACATTGCCAGCCTAGCAGCAACAGACATTCAATTTGCCAGTCATAGCATTAAAAAAAAGAGAAGTTGCCAGACGGACGTTGCCAGTCATAGCACTAAAATCAGAAGTCGACAGACGGACGTTGCCAGTCATAGCACTAAAATCAGAAGTCGACGGACGGACATTGTCAGCCCTAGTGGAAAAACAACAACAAAAAAATAAAAAACATAGGCTGCGGGCGGACATTGCCAGTAACAGCAGTAAAAAAACCTGAGCACCTTTGTGGAATCCTAGTCCAAACCCAAGCAGTATGATTGGCGAGAGCTGTTTCAACATCATCAAGGCGCTTGTGGTGCGCGCTGCCCTTGCCCTCCACACCATCTTGACGGTGTGGCGTGTCACAGAGAATCTGTACGACCAGAAGTACTGGCTGCTGCTGTGCCTGATGATACCGTTCCTGCTGGAGGGCATCTTCAGCATCGTCAGGCGAAAGGGGAAGGAGTACCTCTGGTGAGTACGAGCACTCGTTATATATATATATATATATAAAATTTATTTAAATTTAAATTTTGGTTTACGATGACTCCAGAGTTTGAAACATAAACACCGGCCATTACTCACAGCCATCTGAAGAGAGCCGCACGGGCCCAAAACTCTGGAGTCATGGCAAACCAAAATTTAAACTAGTTAATCAATTTTGTTATTATCATTATTAAGCTCCCTTTTCGAGCACTGTCACAAAATACTAGAATAACGATCAAACACAATTGTCTTGGCTTACTAGTCTTAGATTTGGAAAAACAAGACTCTTGAAAGAAATAACTTAGAAACCAAAGAAACAAAAATTTAGGAAAAATGATGAAACTGATGCTTGGTGAAAAGGAAAAGAAGAGAGGAGTTTGAGGATGGAATCCCCGGAAAGAAATCTTGGAATGTCTTACACTGATGTCCTGAGGTTAGGGACTCTCGTTGGAAGGAAAAAAAAAGGACAGGCCTCTTGCACTCACCATATGATTTATCCTCAACAGATACTCTCAAATTTTCTCTCTCAGCAACGGACACTATCTCCCTCCCTCTCTCTCCCTATCTCTGTCTATTTATCTCTCCCTTACCCGATCAAACTTTGTCTGTCTTTCCATTTTGTCCTTCTTAATATGTCTTTCTATCTGTTAGTCTTTCTGTCAACCTATTTCTATGCGTTGCATAAAACACTGTCACTCTCAGGTTTACTGGATGAAGCATTAAATCCCACACTCGAATCAACATTTGGAAAAGTATAGCTCTTCTCTCAGGTTTATTCCATCTAACATTGAATCTAACACTCAAATTGACGGATGAAAACGGCAATAAGCGTTGATTCCACCTTTCAAGTTTACAACTTTTCAAATTTTATCTGTCTCCACGGTATACTGCTTTAAACATTGAAACTAATACTCAGGTTTACTGCGTCACACAGAACATCCACACCGCAGGTTTTCCGTAATCATTCCACATAGTATGCAGTGCATATTCATTGTCTGTAGTATGCACTAGCCCAATCCTCCCAACAAGCTGCTAAAAATGATTTAAATGGAGATAATTTTACGTTGCACTTAACTAATATTTGCATTTCATGTCTAGCAAATGTAGATACTTGAAAAAACAAAAACACGTTCATCCGTAAACACATAACTATCAATGGAATGAGAGAGAGAGAGAGAGAGAGAGAGAGAGAGAGAGAGAGAGAGAGAGAGAGAGAGAGAGAGAGAGAGAGAGAGAGAGAGAGAGAGAGAGAGAGAGAGAGAGAGAGAGAGAGAGCGAGCTAATAAACGGAAAATCACCTCTAATTTAAAGCCAGAACTTTCCTCTGATGATGCAGGTTAAACTGCTTTTTGACTTATGAACTGCGATTGAAGCTGCCATTATACGTAAGTGTCTTTTGCTTTCCCTAATAAAAATTGAGAAAATTAAGTGAGAAATTTCCAAAATATCCGCTTAAATTGTTTGTAAATTTGTCGCCTCCTTCTCTGCCTAACACAGCATGAAACGTAACTCGTGTCAATTATTTCTGACTCATTCGTTGCAGTTAGTTCTGGTGTGAACAATTTGATTAGGACCAACTTAGAAGTGTACAGTTTGCTTTCCTCTCGGCAAGTAGCCAAAGTTGACAGTTCAAGCAGGAGCAAAGGGCTCTAAGGAGTGAGGTACTCGTAGTTGAAGTTCAGGTTTACCTCCTTTCCTGAGATGAATGACCCGCTCGAAATTTTTCTCACGCAGGCTGGGAAGGAGCAGCAGTTGTTTGTTGGCTCCAGCAGATATTAAATTCTCTTGCAAGAGGTCTGATCTGGCGGTTTAAAACCTCTCTGAAAATTTCATCACTTGATTGCTCTGGCAGCCCGACCAGCCTGACTCAAGAACCTCTAACACCTCAATCTCCCTTACACCCCTCTTAAAAAAGGGAGGAAAAAATATCTAAAAAAAACCCCCAAAAAACAACAAACAAACAAAAAAAAACAAACAAACAAAAAAACGTTAAATTTCGTTGCTTAATTCTTCGTTTTCGACTTATTTTGAAAATATTGTGTTTAATGTACGCCAAAGGGATTTACTCTTTCCAGTGTTCATTGTGGCCACATTGCAGTGTAATGAGTGCAAACAGATGTTCTTACCAACATTTGTGATGATTTTCCCCGATACTCTCTTCTTTTTGACTCGCCAAATTTCCTAACCCTCTCAAAGTGCTTGCCATTACCTTTCAAAGAAAATACGACCTTAATAAAGACATCAGACTTACTCTGTGTGCATCACCAAATCGGATGGGGTCATCAAACCTGACGAGCATCTAAACCAAGAATGTATGAATATGGGTGTTTTAAAAAAGGGGTTGGTCGGGGTCAAACAAATACGTCGTTCTTGTAACAATCACTATAAATTGACCTACACTTCTAGAGAAGCTGGTCATCGATGGATGCATTGATTTCTGCCTTGATCAATAGCTGGTAAAATGGAGATATGGAGACGTTAATAGAATTCTGCTGGATTCAAGAGGCAGTCAAAATCTAACTGGGAGAAAGTAGAAACTGCACAACAAAGGTGATTTAGTGCATTGTAGTTTGGGCGCACTCTAGTGATGCTGCTGCTGATGTTGGTACTAGCGGTTATGGCAATGCTGCTTTTGCAATTTCAGGTGGTTGTCTTAGCTCTACGGATGTTACAAAAAAAAAAAAAAAAATAACTAAAAATCTTATTTCTATTCCAGTCAAAATTTAACCTTAGTCGCCTTTCTTGCTTAAATTGTAAAAAAAAAAAAAAAAAAAATACCCCCCCCCCAAGAAACTGTAGTCTCAAACACGTCATGAAATGAAGTTGCGCTTTAGAGAATTGTGTTACTATACTAGATCTGCCACCGGAGCAACGTCCTGCGTGTTACTAGTCGAGCCATCTTCTGAATGGCAAATCAACTTTCTCTGTCCTCAAGGCTCAAGACATCAGTCTGTTAATAGTCTAGGTAAGTGCCTAGAGCAAAGACGCTAGATTTAAACTGCGCCTACGATCATTGCTAACAGGAAACGCCAGTGTTAAGCTTATCGTAAAGACAAGACAAGACATGCAAGTGGTAACAGTTTGTGGAGAGATGCGCTCACAATGTTAGTGTTAACAGTAGAGTCTCAGAGACGCCGTCGCGCCGTCAATCCAAACACATCCAGGAAACCGTTGGTGCAGACCGTTTATGTCAACCGTTAAGATGACTCTAGTTCTGGATGCCTCGGCTCTGCTGTTTGCTCTCCTACCAGGTGTGCTGTCAACTGGAAGTCTCTGTGGACGAAGTTCGGTAGACTAAGTAGATCTACTTACATCTTTGACACCGCTTTTACCCGTAGACCAAAAATTTAAACATGGTTCATGTCTCCTAAGTTAGGAACGAGCAAAGCGCTTGTTACGTTTAAAGCTAAGGTTGGAAATGTTCTTTGGTTTGTAATTTTAATTTGTTTACTTTTCTACAAGGTGCCATTGTAGAAAATAAGGAGGGGGAGGGGAAGGGGAAGAGGAGAGAATAATTATTATAGACTTAACAAATAAGTTTTGAAGTCAAATGATTCCGTGCAAAGATGCGGACGAGACAGAGACAGCAAGAAATGATATGAAGGATATCAAGAGAGAGAGAGAGAGAGAGAGAGAGAGAGAGAGAGAGAGAGAGAGAGAGAGAGAGAGAGAGAGAGAGAGAGAGAGAGAGAGAGAGAGAGAGAGAGAGAGAGAGAGAGAGAGAGAGAGAGAGAGAGAGAGAGAGAGAGAGACAGAGAGAGAGAGACAGAGAGAGAGAGAGACACACACAGAGAGAGAATGAGAGAGAGAAAAGTAAAGCGGGACAGAGGGTGAGTTAGAGAATAAGAGAAACACATAGAAAGAAACAGAAAGACAATAGTTAAATCTCGGTAAATTAAAGAGAGAGAGAGAGAGAGAGAGAGAGAGAGAGAGAGAGAGAGAGAGAGAGAGAGAGAGAGAGAGAGAGAGAGAGAGAGAGAGAGAGAGAGAGAGAGAGGTCAGAAAGACATTACAGAGAAATGGAGATCGAAAAGCAATTTTAAAAAGACATTGACATGGAGATTCTCCCTAGCTTTAATAACGACCTGGCAGAAGGGGATATCTTCAAATGTCTGCTCTTTGTGGCTTACATCTTTATTTAAAACACTTTATGATTTCCAAGTTAAACCAAAGCTTAATTCAGTCTCGTCATAGGTAATTTCAAAGATGTTTTAAAAAAATGCACTTTTCCGTTCAGGACATTACCTTGAAAAGAGGTGTATTTTGTAAGAAAAAAAAATTCATATTTTTACCAGGCCTGATAGTAGCACAACTAGTTGATATGCCGCTTATACCTGAGCCCGCATTTGAAAGCCAGAAAAAGTAGAGGTAAATTCCCTTACAACCCGCCCCCCAAAAAAAGAAAAAAACAAAAAACAAACTAAGAAACAAACAAAAAAACAAAAAAAAAGAAACAAAAAAAACAACAAAACAAAACAAAACAAAAAACAAACAGCAAAACAAAACAAAAAAAAAAAAAAAACCTACGTGTTGTAGTCGCACAGCAGAGAAGATCAATGTAGATGAGCAAATAATTAATCATACTCTCATGGCTTACTGAAGAACGCATTTACGTTTCCAGCAAATTTGTCAGGTGTCGCTAAACTAATCATTTCTTTCTATTTTGAAGACTAAAGCTAGATACAGAACACGCCCTCTCTACTCTTTTCTTTACTTTCGATTACACCACCCCGCCTGTCCCATTCCTGATACACATACAAACCAGCAAGCATTCCTGTTGACCATGTTTTTTTAGAGTGCCGCTTTAACTCGAACTGGCACATCAAAACTCGGGTGACACTAAAGGACAGAACTAAGGGTTGAAACCTGCGATACTTTGAGACTGCTCCGTAGTTGATGTGTACCTGACCTGAAGATGAAGGTAACCATGGAAACAATATCGCTTTCGCTTCATTCTCATAGATATAAGCACAGGGAGTAACATTCCTAGAAGCATTTTGAGCTACTCTGCAGTGCAATGCTAGCAAAGAATCCAGTTACAGTGGGAGATAAACCCGCATCACTAACGGCGCAGCATCATTCTGTCTCAAAGACAGACTTCGCAGAGGAACATCCGTCGTTGCTGGAAATGGCCTGCAAACACACAACAGAGATTGAAGAGAAGTTATGGTAAGCCAGAGAAAAGAAATAAGGTTTGCCAAAACAAAAGTAAATCGAGAATGCCCCGCCTTCGTACCATTGTTCAAGTTACAAGTTAAAAATAAGGTTCATGATTCATCTTAGAGCGTAGAAACTATATCAACAATGATGTACCCTAAGTATACGGTGGTATTCGTGTAGTTAAGTTTGCTTCATTGTTCCAACTTATCACTGTTGCGACACTTCGTGACATTACTAAAATCATACATGTTAGCGGCTTTGTCCATTTTCTCGACCAAACTCAACCCATCCTCTGATATCCCCGGTCTGTTAGGTAAGGCTTTATTCTACCATCTGTCGTATTTTTTCAAGCCCACACATACAACCAAAACCAAACAGCACCCCATTGACCTACGTATTTAACTTTTCCTCGTGCATGGCGCGCTACAGGTTAAGACTAGGGCCTCAGTGTCGTGACAGAATCTAAACATAGCTTACCTGATGTTTGCCGTTGGAAATTAACTCTTCATCTCAAACAGTGGGGTGGTTGGTCTTTCATCGGCCTTCTCTTCCATCCTCTGAATTCAAATATTGGGCCTGACCGGTTTTTATCCCGTTATGTTCTGCTATAGATAACTAGAGACGATGTTGTAAAGATGGCGAGATGAAGAGAGTCACTGGGAAGTAGGATGCAATGAAAGAGTTGTCTCTACTTTCCAGCAGTTTTATTATGGGAGGAACTCCCTATGAAGATGGATGATTGGATTTTTTTAATTAGGAAGAAATATAGATAAAAAGATAAAAAATATAGATATTAGAAAGAGGGAGAGAGAGGAAGCAAAAAAGGCAGATAGAGAGAGAAGGCGAGAGACGGAAGAAGAGAGAGAAAGGCAGAGGCAAAAAAGAGAGAAGATAAGAGAGAGAGAGAGAGAGAGAGAGAGAGAGAGAGAGAGAGAGAGAGAGAGAGAGAGAGAGAGAGAGGCAGACAGACAGACAGACAGATAGACAGACAGACAGACAGATAGACAGACAGAGAGACAGACAAACAGTCAGAGACAGACAGACAGACAGACAGATAGACAGACTAACAGACATACAGGGACAGAGAGAATGGGTTATATTTACCAGTTATTTACACTGTCCCAGTGTAAGAGAAAAGAGCCTTTTCAGATTGTCTGAGCTGTAAGCCAACTTGCACCGCAGAGGGCAAAGGGTGGAATATACCCGGAAAATCTTAGCCGTAGGCGGTTGATTTGCGGCCCTAACAAAACAAAATCATTGAAAAAGCTCGAGAACAGAAAGCCATAGGATTGAAAGGAGAAAATTTTTAAGTTTATCTTGCACTGAAACGGTAGCTCAAGCTTTTATAGACAGTCTTCGTCGCACATTATGAAGCTTCGTGGTGATTATGACAAATATTGATTTGATAAGCTGTGGATCAATAGCTTTCCCACTGCATGAAGCAGTAGTTTTTGAAGACAAGTTGATTTTCAAGTGTTTTTCTCACAGCGTTAAAACTTTGATTCCCTATGCACGTGTCCATTTCTCTGTCTCTGTCTGTCTGTCTTTCTGTCTTTCTCACTCTCTCTCTGTGTATTTCTCATTGTCTCTCTGTCTGTCTTTCTCACTGTCTCTCTGTTTCTGTCTCTGTCTCTCTGTTTTTTTCACTGACTCTCTCTCTGTCTCTCTGTGTCTTTCTCACTGTCTCTCTCTCTCTTTCTCACTGTCTCACGCTCTGTTTTTCTCACTCTCTCACTCTCTCTCTCTCTCTCTCTCTCTCTCTCTCTCTCTCTCTCTTTCTATTCCCTCCTTCTCCACAGCTCTCCTTGTTGTATCCCATTTCTTTATGGTTAGTTTGCAGCTAATTCCAGGCAACCCTCCTTTCATATTTAAAACAAATGAGAGAATAGTTACATTTTAAATAATGTAGACAAAAATTTCTAAACGATCAATTTTTTGCTTTCTTTTACCATTGCACCACTAAACAAAAAGGTACTTTACAATTAAAACACGCTTGCATTTCTAGAATCTGTAAACAGATCAATACTGATTGAAAATTCGACAGCAATATTGTTGTTAAATTCGTTTGTATGTACGCTGATTCAATTCTTACGAAAAACGTGATTTGAACAAAGAAAAACGCGATTTGAACTAAGAAAAATGCGATTTGAACAAAGAAAAATGCTGGATTTTTCACATTTGATATCCTCAGGGTTGGCAATTCAAATAAGTATTAACAAATTCTATATATTTCCTATTCTTTCTTGACTTGGAGCAGCTATTATTAATCATTTTTTATTTCCATGTAGATTTGCACAGAATTTAGTTTTGTATTGTTTCCTCTGCACTATTCAGCACTAACATAACTTGCTGTGGGTCTGCAAAGCAGCACCTGTCTTAGAAATTAACTTGCACAGACTGTAAGAATTTCTTGAGTGAAGCTGTAGAAGTGAACCCAGTCACCTCAAAGACACTATCTAGAGGTGGATTGAATGCCTTTTCTTCAATCTATATTTCAGGTTTTTAATTCAGATAACTAGTACAATTTGGTCAATATTGAAACATCATCTGCGGAGAGCTAGAAAGGAAGTCCCTTATGTATTACGAAGAAAAACCCTGGAAAGGGAGATAATTATTTACTGGCTGTAGTCTGTAGATAAAGTCCAGAATATCTTAATTAATGTGCAGAAAACCCTCAGAAAAAAGTACCTTGCAAATACTCTTTAGGTTATAAGAAAATGTGAAGAGATAGAGTTGCTGGTTTGTCTATAGTCTTTAAGTTTGATCTACACAGTCAAAGAAAATAATTCACAGCATGACGAATTTGATTTCAATTTGAAGCCTACCATAATTATCTTTCAGAGTAGCTCATTATAGAGATCCTATAGATATCAATCATCTGATAAACATGCGATACAGGAAATCTTCTTCGCCTCTCTCTGACAACAAATCAAATCACTTATGTAACAAAGGCACTCCTTCATACCCTTTATATTCCTGTATGTTCTACATCTGGCTATGTATTACGTGACTACACCGTGCTCTTATAAAATTCCTGATGTCTTTCACAATAGACTGCAAGCAAATCCACGTATCGGTCTTCTTTGCTGACGCGAACACACTTTTTCATTATTTCAACAAACACGCTTTCTTTGCTCTATAATCAAAAGATATTTTTAGCTTTCTTGAATGCCCATGAGTCAGATATGAATAACCGACAGGTGAAGGCGAGAGAGAGAGAGAGAGAGAGAGAGAGAGAGAGAGAGAGAGAGAGAGAGAGAGAGAGAGAGAGAGAGGATAAAGAAAGGGTGAATAAGGACAATCTGGGAGAGAAAAAGACGGAAAGAAGACAATGAGGAAGAAAGAGTAGAATAGTATAAAAGAGAGAACGAGAGAAGACAATGAGGAAGTGAGGGAGAGTGTGTGTGAGAGAGAGAAGAGAGAGAGAGAGAGAGAGAGAGAGAGAGAGAGAGAGAGAGAGAGAGAGAGAGAGAGAGAGAGAGAGAGAGAGAGAGAGAGAGAGAGAGAGACAGAGAGAGAGAGAGAGAGAGAGAGAGAGAGAGAGAGAGAGAGAGACAGAGAGAGAGAGAGAGAGAGAGAGAGAGAGAGAGACGAGCACAATAATTCTTTTACATATAAACACACGTGAGAGAAAACCACTGAGCTGACAGACTCAGACTTTTCCACGATATGAATCTCACGTGACAGAGTTGGACCATCCACGACATGAATCTCACCTGATAGACTCGGAGCATCTACGACATGAATCTCACGTGACAGACTCGGACCATCCACGACATGAATCTCACCTGACACACTCGGAGCATCTACGACATGAATCTCAGGTGACAAACTCCGACCATCCATGACATGAATCCCACCTGACAGACTCGGACCATCCACGACATGAATCTCACGTGACAGACTCGGACCATCCACGACATGAATCTCACCTGACAGACTCGGAGCATCTACGACATGAATCTCACCTGACAGACTCCGACCATCCACTACATGAATCTCACCTGACAGACTCGGAGCATCTACGACATGAATCTCACCTGACAGACTCGGACCATCCACGACATGAATCTCACCTGACAGACTCGGAGCATCTACGACATGAATCTCACGTGACAAACTCCGACCATCCATGACATGAATCCCATCTGACTGACTCGGACCATCCACGACATGAAGAATCTCACGTGACAGACTCGGACCATCCATGACATGAATCTCACCTGACAGACTCGGAGCATCTACGACATGAATCTCACCTGACAGACTCCGACCATCCACTACATGAATCTCACGTGACAGACTCGGAGCATCTACGACATGAATCTCACCTGACAGACTCCGACCATCCGCTACATGAATCTCACGTGACAGACTCGGACCATCCATGACATGAATCCCACCTGACAGACTCCGACCATCCGCTACATGAATCTCACCTGACAGACTCGGAGCATCTACGACATGAATCTCACCTGACAGACTCGGACCATCCACGACATGAATCCCACCTGACAGACTCGGACTATACACGACATGAATCCCACCTGACAGACTCCGACCATCCGCTACATGAATCTCACCTGACAGACTCAAAGCATCCACGACATGAATCTCACCTGACAGACTCGGACCATCCATGACATGAATCCCACCTGACAGACTCGGATCATCCACGACATGAATCCCTCCTGACAGACTCCGACCACCCACTACATAAATCTCACGTGACAGACTCAAAGCATCCACGACATGAATCTCACGTGACAGACTCAAAGCATCCACGACATGAATCTCACGTAACAGACTCCGACCATCCACTACATGATTCTAACGTGACAGTCTCCGACCATCCACGACATGAATCTCACCTGACAGACTCAGACCATCCACGACATGAATCTCACCTGACAGACTCCGACCATCCACTACATGAATCTCACGTGACAGACTCGGATCATCCACTACATAAATCTCACGTGACGGACTCAAAGCATCCACGACATGAATCTCACGTGACAGACTCGGACCATCCACTACATAAATCTCGCATGACAGATTCAGACCCACCTCGACATGAATATCACATGACTTACGCAGATTTTCCAGGCATGGAACAGAAAAGTCAGACCTTCCACAGCGAAAAAAATCTGCCATAAGCATAGAGCTTGAGATGAGCAGTGACAACTGTAAATTAGAAGTCTGCTCTCTCCCTCCACCATTACTCAGTATTATACATTTAAACCCTGTCACATTTTTGATGATCCTAAAGCTCAAGAGGTCTCAGAAAAACATCCACGTAATTCCAGGAAAAGTCAAAAATTAAGAATAAGCAATGATGTGTAAGGGGATATTACTCACATCACTACTATCCTCTAGGTAATTTATCGTATTATCTCCCCTCTACTATCTAAAAGTCCGTTCTTGATGAGCTCTGTATTAAACATTTTACCTCCTCCTCCTCCCGGCTTCCCTCGCCTCCAGGTTCTCGCCATGTTTCTTCCTGTACCTGTGCGCTACCCTCCCTCCCATCTGGCTGCTGGAACTCGACAAGTCTCGGCAGGTCCGGGAGGAGACAGACGGCAAGAACCACACACAGCACATACAGCACAACAGCACAGGGATAAAGCTGGCCGCAAACGTAAGGATATGTGTGTGTGTGTGTGTGTGTGTTAATTAGATGCTCTCTTCGTATCTTTCTAAGAAGAGTTTCCAACACATCTGGAGACTGCATGTAAGATGTTTCTTACGAAATTCGACAGTTTAAACTGAAAATTTAAGAGGAAGTTTTTTCCTGTGTATGTTTGTGTGAGAGTTTGAAATGGTAATTAAGAGCCTTTAGGAGCATGCTAACATATGCATCTTGTAGCATATCCAGATTATAAACATAAAAAAAGAATACTTTTGCCTCTTGCTGTTTGAATGAGGAGAGGTAAAATTTTATAATTTTTTGACTAGGCACCCTAAGTTGTTTGGTCCTCCATGTTCTGTTTCTTTCATTATATAACTAATTTGAACTTATGAACGCATTAGGCCATGCAAGTTTACGGGTTCATATGAAAATTAAATAACAAAAACTCGCAATAAATAGAAGTATAAACTCTTTTTTTTTTTAATTTATGAGGGAAGAATAACGTCTGGTTAAAAATTTGTCCGTTCAAAATGTCCATGTCAAAAGTCTCTAGTATCAAACCCAGCCCGACATAATCGGAATGAAAAAGATAAGTAACTCTGTGCAGAACAAAAACCCTGATATACGTTTTACCAGTTACTCCCCTTTTATAAGTTTCATTCCTCGCGAATAGACAGACGACAAAAACCATTGCTGTTCTAAACTTGCGACTTGTAGCATTTTATGTGAGGGTTAGAGATGCATGTAAAATGGTTCTTTTTGCTTGAAACACATTTTAACCAGCACACAAAAATTATGTCTCGTTAGCGAAACAGATGTTTTCTCAAAGTCTGCTGTCCTTGCTTTAGACGTTCCATAAATCCTACTAGCACGTCCATTTACTTTAACTAATGTAATAGCCCTACTTCTCTCTCTCTCTCTCTCTCTCTCTCTCTCTCTCGCTGGCTCGCTCCCTCTTCCTCGAATCTCTCTCTCAATCTCTCTCTCGACTCTCTCTTTATCTCTTTCTCTCTCTCTCTCCCCACTATCTCTCTCTCCCTCCCTCTCTCTCTCTCTTTCTCTCCCTCTCTGTCTCTCTCTGACCTCTCTAACCTCTCAAAAATTATTTAACCTTTGGAAGTAATTTTTTGCATCAAAGTATTACCCTCAAAAGGTAAACCGACCAACTTTAGTCCTAAATATCTTAAGAAATAAAGTTGAACACTGGTTCACTGTTCCTTATTACCATGGGCATTTACACATTGATAATGCTCGTCACATTTTAAAACAAACTAATCATTCTGGAGAAAAACAACAGCAACAACAGCAAAATAAAACACACGATAAATTTCTTATGTGATCTTAATAATACGTTACGAGAGTCAAGGAATTTAATCTTCAGCATTGCAAAAAAAAAACAATAACAAAACAACAAAGAACAACAAAGCAAATTAAACAAACAAACCCCCCCCCCCCCCCCCCCCCCAAAAAAAAAAAAAAAAAAAAAAAAAAAACAGCAAAAAGCAAAAACAAAAACTAAAACTAAAAAAGGCCGTAGATGTAATTTTATGATCCTATTCCACTTTTTGTATGTTCTGTCATCATACAAAATTATTTCTGTTGTTTGAAGATTGCCGCTGAAGAGATGTTACTGGTTCAATCTTTCGATCATTTCCCATTCTTTGGATATTCGCATTCAGCTCAACCCTAATATTTTGAATGCTGTTAATGTTTTTTATGGATGCTCAATATTTAGCAGATCACTTCCCTATCTGTTTTTTTTTTAAAGAAATTTCAATTTGTGGAGTTTTTTTCCAGTATATACTTATTATAATTTTGCGTTATTCGGCTTGAAAATCCGAATTTGCCTGTAACGTGCTAATGGGTGATTATTGATAACCTCTGATTTATTTCATTTCCAACCCCCCCAGCTGCCCGTTTCGCTGAATCCCAACATGTGGACCATTGTTGTCGAGGAGATGTTGCTGTACCTCCTGGTGATCGGGCGATGGATCCTGCCTAGAGGGGAAGTAACTCGCGAACAACTGTCCGAGCTCCTCTTCGCCTTCATCGGTATCGCAGCAGACGTGATGGAGTTCTTCTCGCTGTTTGGCGAGAATGTCGTGAGAAACCACGAGATTCTCGGCTACTGCCTGCTCAGCATCTGGTCATTGAGCATCTTGCAGTTTACCATGGCTGTGACCGTCACACAGCAGCCCAAGAGAGCTAAGAAGGTGAGACTCTATGGTGAGATTAAATGAAAGTTCAAGTGTAATAAACATTTGGTCTCTGAGCGTCTTGCAGTTTAGTATGGCTTTGACCGCCACACAGCCCAAGAAGGCGAACAAGGTGAGACTTCATGGTGAGACAGATTGATAGTTAAATTTCAATGAAGTTAAGATCCTGGTCTCTGAACATATCGCAGGCTACAACTTGATCTCGATATAAAAAGAAACTGGTGGGTCCATTGTTCTCCCCTAGCTCAAAAATAAATTATGCAAGGCCGCTTCTCCCCTTACACCACAATAAAACAACATCACAATGTTTTAAGTCGTGCCACTTGTTGACCACCACCTGAACTATACACCTTTTATACTTAACACAAATTATTCCCTTTTATATCTCAAGTACTTAGAACGGCTTTTGCTTTTATTCTACTTTCAAATACACTTTCTACCCTCTCTTCCAGGCCTTCTTTATCTCTAATTTCCTATTTCAACTGTGCCCACTGTCTCTGCCCTCTTAATCTTTTAATGTCCTTTATAAGCTCTGTCCAAGGTCTCTTCCCTCCTTATCTCTAAACGCCCTGCATAAGCTATGTCCCTTGTCTCTTTCCTCCCTATCTCTAAATGCCCTGTATAAGATCTGCCCACTATCTCTGCCCTCAGATAACGACTGTGAGGAACAAGTACTCGGAACCTGACGAGAATGAAGATAGTAAACTGAGCAGTGAGCTCGGCGCCATTTTCATTTCCATGGTCATGCAGGACGTGCCGTTCCTGGTGGTTCGTCTGTACACCATCATCACGTACAACCTCATCACCTACAGTCTCATCTTCTTCACCAGCAAGAACATGCTAGTCATCAGCCTCCTCTTCTACAAGATCGCGGTGATCCTCCAGTTGAGGTACTGCCCCCAACTAGAAGGGAAGGGCAAGGACGAAGACGACGAGAAGATCATTGGTGGATATGGAGATGGAGTGGGATGGAAACGAGGAGGTGGAAGTGCTAAAGATGGTGATGATGAAAGTCAGGAGTCGTCGCCATCAAAGTACGCCTTGCCATACGAGTATGAGGGAGTGGCTCCTCACGCCGAGAAGCGCTCTCAGGACGCAAGTCCTGCACGCAGTAGAGGAGTAGGCGAGGCTAATCACAGAAACAGGTCCAAGACAAGTCTAGACACAAAATCCGATGGCTCTAGCGAGAAGAACAAAGCAAACAAAGACGGTAGGCCTAACGAACTGACTGTTGGAGATGGGAAGGACACGGAGAAAATGGAGTCCCCAAGAGATACCCGAACACCAACAAGCGGCGGCAGTAGAGCTAATGGAGTCTCTCCGGAAACCTCCAAGTCGTCCTCTGCGCCACAGAACTCTGCAAGTCCCACCTCGTCAGGTACGCCCAAGTCTCATGATGGTCAAGCGGCTAATGAGAGCGGACAGTTCCCCAGTCCTCACCAAGCCTCCCAGCCGGACAGCGTCAAAGATGGCGCCGAACCTGTGATCATCACTCCGACCAAACAGAGCGCAAAACCTGGAGACCCCGACTTTAAGCCTTACACCTCCGTGGTCAAGCTGCCCTAAGGCTCAGTGAGTGGGCACCGTACAGACCACATGTGGCCACTAGTTGACCGTAAGGCACAGGTAGTGTGGATATAGTCCATCGTTAAATGGACAAAAAACTCTTGTTTGAAATAACTTTACACTCATACCTTTACTTCCTCTACTTTCATTGTACTTATAATTTTTTTTACACACACATATGAACGTCAAATATCATTGCACGTCTCACTCTCAATATTACATTGTACACCTAACCTGTTTCTCTTTATGTGTCACTTTTAATATTATGTATTGATTTAACTGGTGCAGCTAAGTTCATCAATGAAACCAATCGTTAATTTGTGTCATTTTATCCTGCATAATTTTTGTGACACCAGTTTGCGCGCACTGCGAAGAGGGCAATCATTACAATACTGGAAGATCCTTCTCTCTGTTGAACATCATAGAGAAATAAGATTAGGTTGCCTGTCTGTATATACACGAGTAATTCCATGCATAGCAATGGCAATGAAGTATTTGCTGTAAAGCAGTACCAGATCAACTTAGAATGAACTTCCTCGACAGCTAGTAAAAAGATTCAGCTCTGGGGTCAGCCGTCATCCCTTACTGTTCTCATCTTTATTCCCAAGAGTTACATTTTCATCTTATGTTAATCATTAAACACATTTAGAATGGACCAATTTTTGACTCAAACTATAACTGAAACTTGACTTTTGATGAGTGTGTACTGTATCTCCTAGAAACAAACGTCGGACTTTCGTAAATATACTGTAGTGTAGAGGTAAAAATATCTGTCTTCCCTATATACACCGTTGTGCAAAACGCAAACAAGATCTTTATTTCTAATCATGCTAATAATAAGACAAAGTGCCATATTTAGCTCGTTTGGAAATACTTGTTAAAAGCAAAGTAAAAAAAAAATGTTCTGCTTGTCTCAAAAAGTACAAATCATTAGCTTCAACAAAATAGAGGGCGAATTTTGATAAGAGATAACAGCATTATATAATTTAAGACAATTCTGATCTAAATAAAACCGCTGAAAGATAATCAATTTTAATAAAAGAAAGTATGGACCAAATGGAACATATCATTTTACAATTTGATATAAATGCCTGATGCTAGGAAACTGCCATATTTTTGTTTATTTCATAGCACAATATTGGCCAAACAAAATTCTTTATAATTGTTATAAATTAGTTACAAAGTGTGGACTTAACATAACTCTTCATGTTATCTTTGATATTTTAATATTACAGTCTGATTTAAAATAAAATCTTCGATTACTTGTCACTTAAGCAAATCCACACTGGTTGAAGCTGAAATGTAAGCTCGTTAGAAGTTTAATATTGCTGCCTTGATTTGATTTTACCCTTCATATTCTTAAAAGTACAATAAAATAGTCTTATCTTAACAGGTCCCCTCGTGCTTTTAAGTTTAAACACACAGACTTGTCTATTCAAGAACCTTCAGGTCGGCCCCTCTCGAATGCCAAATTTGTCGTCTTGTTTAGTCAGATATAGCTATTTAACCTTACTGTCTAGTATGAACAGAACAAGATCTACAGTTTAGAGGTGAAAATCACAGTCAAATGACTTGATCGTCTTTTCTATGTTTCACACTTTGTTAACTTGTGCACGGACTCAGTTTATGGTATATGTTGATTTAATTTAATTTCATTTAAAAAATTGACGTACAGTCTGGTCTGAACCGAACATGTTCTACTGTTTAGAGGTGAATATCACATGCTAAATCTTGATCGTTTCTTCTCTTTTTTTAAAGTGTGTTTAATGTACACAGACTCAATTTTTGGCGTATAATGATTTAATTTCATTGACAGTACAGAGGCGTCGATTTTACCCGACAGTTACACGTGGATACGGGAATTGGAGCGCTTGAGATCTAAGCATTTTGTTAGACACAAGGAAAAAAACAAAACAAATGTGCCTAGTGTCTCGTAATGTTAATGTTTAGTCTCTGTGATAGATGAAACTGTCAATTGAAAATGATATAACATAAAATAAAGGATTTTAGAGACAGACTTAAAGAAACAACAATTGAGTTCTGTCCCTGGCATTATTCTTTAATACTAATGAGCAACGCATGTATCATAGTGGTAAGAAAGAGAAGATTAGGTGGAGCAAATCGGTGGTTTAAGCTGGTCCAATATGATTGCTACAATATGATGCGTGCCTCTTTATCTATTACTCACATTATCCACCTTCCTTGTTACCTCTGGTCATATTTAACTTTGTTTTATCGCTTTGATTGCTTTTGCCCTGTATTGGTTACGGTCAAGTCATCAAATATTTATCCCACAAATGCAACATGCGAAATGCCTCCTTTTCTTTTCTTAATATACTCACATCTCGAGAGAACTCAAGAAAACCGGTGTTATAATATCATTTCTCCTAGAAACGCAAAGAGCAAAATTATCTGATATTTTCAGCGAACTTACCTATTACCTAAGCCCATTCAGCGAAACCATCGTACCTTAAGATTTAAGAAAAGTCAAAAGAAAGAAACCGACATGACTTAAAGAAAAGAATCATTGATGTGCTATGTCATTGGTAAATATTTTATTATTATTTGGTTCTTAATGTGATCTGAATAAAAACTCTTCTATATAACGCATTTATTGCCTTTGTTTCTCTTTGTTTTACAGATTAATAAACGAAGTGAAAGAAAGGAGTAATATGTCATAAAATTGATCAAAGAAACACCTCCAGGAATCAAGATAGATTTTTTAGAGGGTTGATCTGTTAGTACCAAAGTCCAAGAGGGTTTCAATGACGGATTCTGGTTAGCGATCATAAACAACATTATTTTGACCTGTCATCTTTCAGTTTCAAAGTTTTGAAGTAATAAGCAGCTTACCTCTTAAAGCAATCCTCTTATGTTCAGAAATTGCCAACCAATCTCATCAACACAAAAACATCCCGCCCCATGTCTTGTTCGTCTCCTAAGTATATCCCAAACTCTAGAGAGACCAACACTGGCACTCTACGGTTTCTCACAAAGCGGACATAATTCTTCCCCAGCCTCTAAAGATGCTTATACAGAGAGGCATTTAGATCTAGTCGGGATCCATCACTCAAGTTTGTTTCTATGTTCCATTTCGTCAAGCCATCTCCATCTTTTTCAGCTAACCCAGTCCTTAAAACGTTCCTCCGCCCTCTTCCTTCTCTCTTGGCACGAACTGCTGTTGATGAGCCCTAGATCTCGGACTATGTTTGTCTTGAATTAAAAGTCACCACTTTATAATCAAGCAATCAGTGAGTGTTTCACGGTGTAAAATGCCAAGTCTCTGGGAAAGAAATGCAATGGTTCTATATATCTCTCCGTAAGTACAAAAAAATGCGAATCTACATCTTTCGCTTTCTAGATCAAACAGGTGGCATATGAATTTTTATCATGCTGAGTGCTTTATCAAGCAATATATAAATTTAGATATCATTTTTTAACCAGTACAGGATTTCAGAATTACAGTGGCGACATTTATTTGACCAAACCTATCAAAATGAGTTGATAGATACCATAATCATCTTAATTATAGTGTCATCTCTAGGGAGGTTGGCATGGGGCATCATGCCTCTCGCCCCTCATACGAACCTTCATATTCTCCACTATTTACTTTATTCCAGGGCAGTGCTTGGTGTCATCTAGCCAGTTCCTTTGTCAACTGCCTCTGGATCTGTTTCCCTCTGCTCTACCCTCAAGGCTGTTAATGCATAGCAAACCACGACGCACGTGACCATAATATTGGAGCTTTTGACTGTTTTCAGTCGTTCAGATCTTATTCTCAGCAGCATACACGCTTCTTCGTCGGTAGATCTTCGTTTTCAACTAACGCGACCTAGTCGCCAGAAAGTCCTCATCTCGAAAGCTGTTATCAATCTTTCTTTACTCTATCCATGCTGGACAGAATGTATCCAGCATTTCATGAGCCGTGTGTCGGTTTTGAGAGAGAGAGAGAGAGAGAGAGAGAGAGAGAGAGAGAGAGAGAGAGAGAGAGAGAGAGAGAGAGAGAGAGAGAGAGAGAGAGAGAGAGAGAGAGAGAGAGAGAGAGAGAGAGAGAGAGAGAGAATCAGAGGAACGTGAAGCTTGGTTATTTATAGCACATAAAAATTAGATGTACATGTATAACACTTTCTTCAGGATAGTTTCATTTTTCGGAAAAATAACCCCCCGCCCCTCTCCACTCAACTGAAAAATTGTACCATAATTATGGGGATTCAATTCAACACTAACATATTCAAAGATCATATCATCCATTTAAAAAAAATATAGGAATGAGGAAGAGGTGGGAGATGCAAAACACATCCACCATTAGGAAGATCTACTTACGAGAATTCAACACAAGTGTACCGTCGCAGAGCTTATTTTAGAAGCTTTAGTCACAATATCCATCCACCGTGGTAACTGTCTGGACATTCAAACAAATCAACGGAATTTCTGTGAAAGAACAGCTTAGAAGGAGAAAAATATATTTTACAAAAAAAAAAAAAGTACGAAGATCAGATATTAAAAAAAAGTTTTTATATATGTTTTTGACAAGCACTCTTAACATCAGCGACTTGGGCTATGTGACTGTACTGTCTAAACCCCTAAGCTGAGTCCAAGATTTGTCACACACAGTTATCGAGGTCTTCTAAAATTGGTCTTATTGGTCGCATTGGTCTTTAAGTTTTCAAACTCACTCCTTCTCCATCTCTGTCTGTCTGTCTGTCTGTCTGTCTCTCTCTCTGTCTGTCTGTCCCTCTCTCTCTCTCTCTCTCTCTCTCTCTCTCTCTCTCTCTCTCTGTGTCTCTGTTTCTTTCTCTGTCTGCCAGTCTCCTACTGTCTCTTTTCTCCCCCTATCTGTCTGTCTGTCTCTCTCTGCCCCTATCTATCTCTTAGTATGTCTGTTTGTCTGTAAGTCTCTGTCTCTCTCTCTCGTTGACACTTCTCTCTCCGTCTCTCACTTCTCTCTCTCTCTCTCTCTCTTTCTCTCTCGTTGTCATATCTCTCTCTCTCTTTCTTTCTTTCTCTCTTTCTCTTCCTCTCTCTCTTTTCCTCCCTTAATATCTTAATCTATGTCTGTCTCTGGCCAGATGCTGGTATTATTGGTCAACATTAGTGTAAACCTGTCGATTCTCATTGTCTTTCTGCCTCCGGTTAGCAGTTCAGGGAACAAGATTAGCAAGGCAGACAGAAACAAACGGCTTAGGAGACGAGTGTCTAAATAGGGTACGCCAGGCCCATTTTCTCAATAACCTTTCTCGTATGAATGTCATTTTCAACTTTTTATTCAAATGTAGGCCAAGTTGGTGCGTTTTGATCAGGACTTTCTTCTCTTTAACACTGACCCGAAATTCTACATGTAACTAAATCAAGAGAGATTTTATTATGGCAGCGGCTAGTTAGTTACGCTCGACAAACACTGTCAAAGAAATCAGGCAAGGCTGTTTAAATTTTTCCTATCTGAAGTTTCTAAACGCCTTCAAAATAATCAATAGAGAAACGTTGTGACGTTGATCAATAAATCTGACTAAAGGGAGAGGACCAGGCAGCTTTCAACTTCTGGTGCGGTCCCATAAATAGCTTCCTCCAAAAAGTTTTGAGTATTGGGTTTTAAAAATGTGGAAACCTTGCACGCAATCCCCCTATCCTCGTGTTAGTGCAAAAGGTTTGAGCGATAACAAAATTCGGGCCTCGGATATGTACTACAGATTGGAGTGACGCCAGTGCTTAATCATATGCGCATGCGCGTGACTTTTTCTATCAAAGACCGCTCTAAATGGTGCAGCTCGTTGAATGTCGTATTGACTATAGATTCTTAGATTAGATCTCAAACTGAGCCATCTGGTGGTTGTGACAGGGTCAATCCAAGTAACTCTATCCCGGGCTTCATGAAAATACCCCGTAACCATATCATATTCTTTGAGTCACCTAATGGACATACATCTAACGAAGAACTTTAGTTGAAGACTTTTGTGTTAAATTTACATAGGTCCTCTAAAGAAACTATTCGTAGTACAAATTATCAAAGCGCTCTATTATCTGTGTCAAATCCGCTAACAATCCAGAAGATTATTCCCTATAAATTTCCGCCTCTCATCAGATTAAGTCCCTAGTTTTTTGTTAGGGATTATATAAATAGGATATACTAAGGACACAGATGTTTAAATAGATAGAAAATTAGATTTAGGCATATATAGACGAACACGAAAAAACAACAACAGATGAATGTATGGACAAAGAAAAAAAAAGATGTCAGTGTAACAAATTAGTTAGATAGATAGACTGATGAATAAATAAATAAAAAGATACATAGATAGATAGATAGATAGATAGATAGATAGATAGATAGATAGATAGATAGAGAGAGAGAGAGAGAGAGAGAGAGAGAGAGAGAGAGAGAGAGAGAGAGAGAGAGAGAGAGAGAGAGACAGAGAGAGACAGAGATTATGACAAAACTACCTATCTCGATAGATCAGCGGGAAACAAAATAAAATAATAATAATAATAATAATAATAATAATAATAATAATAATAATAATAATAATAATAATAATAATAATAATAATAATAATAATAATAATAATAATAATAATAATAATAATAATAATAATAATAATAATAATAATAATAATAATAATAATAATAATAATAATAATAATGAGAATAATAGTAACAAAAATGATAAAAATAACAACAACAATAATAATTACAACAACAACAACAACAACAACAACAACAACAACAACAACAACAACAACAACGGCAACAATGATTTAAAAAAACCAACAATAATAATATCAATAAAGAAGATGCATTTTTATATAGAACGTACTACATTGGCAAAGCATGTTCAGATGCGTTTTACAATCTAACGGGCCAGACCAAGTATGACTAAATAAAACATTAAGTACAAAACGAATGTAGTAACTACAATATATCTATGACTCAATTGGGCACACGGCAAAAACAGTTTGCTGGATGTTAACACTACCACTGAAGAAGCGGTCCTTTAGCATACGTTACAAAATTTCTTCTGAGTGTAGCAGCTTGTGGAAAATTGTTCCATAAATTTAGGAGCTAAACGATAATAAGGACGTAGACATAAAATTTGTAGTGTCTTGTTTGGTGCATTAAGGATTCTTTTATCAGACAGTGATCTAAGATATATTGGAGACAGCCAGAAAGATAAGTCAGCGATACCTGTTTAAGACATTTATTACAAAGCATGCACACTTGGTAAATCATGCGTTTGTTACGAGGCAGCCAATGTAAGTGATGGGGAACAGGGCTAATTTGATCGCGTTTCTTTGATTTTATGGTTGTAGTTGGTTAATTCATTTATAACGTCTTTAGAGAAATAGGCGCTAATGAAGCAAAACAATCGTTTCAATAGAATGAAGGTGTTAAAAAGATTTTTTTTACAGTCCTATTTAAATAGCTCTTTACTCTGCCGGTTTTTTCCAAATAAGAGGGACAGAGAGAGAAAGAGAGAGAGAGAGTGAGAGAGATAGAGAAAGAGAGAGAGAAAGAGAGCGAGAGAGAGACATACAGACAGACAGACAGACTGATAGACAGACAGAGAGAGACAGAAAGAGATAGATAGATAGAGAGAGAGAGAGAGAGAGAAAGAGAGCGAGAGAGAGAGAGAGAGAGAGAGAGAGAGAGAGAGAGAGAGAGAGAGAGACAGTGAGAGAGAAAGAGAGAGAGACAGAGATAGAGATATAAGTGTGAAAGAGAGCGGCGTGTTAGGACATAGACAGAGCAGATGAACTGTGCCTGAGAATCGTAACATCTGCCTAGATCTTGACCAACGGATTATCAGACTGAAAACCTCTCCACTGACCACAGAAGATTGGAAAAGTGGACTAGAGCCATGATCTAAACATTCCCTCAGCGGATGTCACAAACACCACAGATCTATGTATCCACGATCAATAAACTTGTTATAAGTATATCTGGCTAACTTTTTTCCAACATGCACGATGTGGTTTCTGTTTCCGAGGAAGGGCCAGGACATTATTGACTCAGAATTAACGAACTTGAGTCAATCAAGGATGATCTTTGAAAAATTGTACTGGCTTGTTATAGGTTTATTAAAGAGGAAAAAATACAAATATCCTTTTTTAAATTTGGCTTAAGCTTGAGCAATAATGCTTCACTTTCCTGAAGAGGGGAGGACACATACTCACTTAGATGGTATTGAAAATGTCTCAAACTTGATTTTTTTTTTTGTATAATTCCTATCCTATTCTACGTTGTGACACAGGCTAGGGACATGTTTTACAGCATGATGCTCAACACTCATTTCTTGTGAGCTCATTCCAAACATTCAGTTTCGCTCATTATTTCCTAGTTTCACCTAGTATCAAAGTGAATCACGAGCATCCCACTATTCTAGTCCAAGCAAGAAAAATATGCTGAGTTAAGTTTGTTTCAACAATGCTCAAGTCATATTTAAAATCGATGATTATTAGGAGGAAGAGGTATGGGTTTTACTTTATTTCAGTTTTTACAATCTCACAACACAAACTACTAATGGCAAGGCAAAATCAAGAGAAAAGAGAAGATAAATAATAGTTTGATTGAATGACTGAAGGTTTTCACAAACTCAGTCTACTATAAGAGGTAATGTTAAGGATTTTGTCTACTTGACCAGAGAACAAGAGCTGTCGACAAGTTAGACGTCATGCTGATCTTAAGAAAATTCTGTTGAAGTCTATGTTAAAGCCACACACGCAAGAGCGGTTACAAATTAATTTTTTTAGCGTTTTCCACAAATCAAAAGAAAAAAAAAAGAAAAATTTAACATAAGATAATAGCAGGCCAGAAAAGGATCGGGATCATAACTGTTGCACTTAAAACAAATAAACAAAAAAAAACAAAAACAAAAAAAAAAAAAACAATGCCCTGGAGTAGCGCAACAACTTTACTTTTTGGGACCAGTCCACCTAGCACAGCAAACCATTTGGACAGAAGTCTCCGTGTCATGTGATGCTGTCAGCTTTGATCACACTTCAGTTCCAGAAGCAACGGCCAAAACAGCCCATCAGTCTGCCACCACTTCATGTCACCAGGCAGTAATTGGACCAGCACTTAGGATGTAGTGAGAAGGAGGAAAACGACCCTTCGATTTCTCCCGTTTGACGTCAGCAATTAAAGAAGCTATTACCATTGACGTAGAATCAAGGCCTCCATAACTACGGGCTAGGTTACTCAAAAATTGAAGTTGTAAAAAAACCTCTGTATATTAAGGGTTATAGAGATCTATTTCGTCTAACTTTTTAGCATACTCAGGGCAAAACAATTCTCAGAGAGCATCTTTTTTTGGTTTATCCACATCAAAACAATGTTAAACTATCCTTACTGTGCTAAAAATAAAAGAAAGAGTTCACAATACTCTCTTTGATATTGAATGGTTTATTTACTTTCGGTTAGTCCGCCTTTACTTAGAAAAGCCTCGCGTAGAATATTAATTGTTAAAAAAAACCAGCAGCAGAAAGCTAATTCCATTAACAGCTTGATTGAGACTAAAAAAATCAGGTAAAGAAATGATAGACTATTTCTAAGATTTAGAGTAGAACCTCTTGTTAGTTTTTCATAACTGGCAATCCACAACTAGAACTCTGTCATGTGTCATGAACTGCCAACGTCATCTCCAGAAAGATCAACTGAGGAAAAAGTAAGTGCATTGCTTGTCCAAGGCAATGACACCCTGAGCTGGTTTGTGGGTCCAAAGCACTAATCCAGTATATCGGACTGACCCTCGGAAACTTAACTGAAAATGTCACACAGTCTTAAAACCATCTAATATTCCAACTTATTCAAAAAAGCAATTCAAAATGCAATAAAGAGCAGTACAAAAACACTTCAAATATGAATTTCACGAATGGAACATATCAAATTTAGATATTCGGCGTTTTCGCTTACAGAACATAAAAAAAAAATAGATACAGATGTACATTGGAGTATGGCCAACTCGAATAGATCGGGTTGAACCGAACACACTTCTTTGTTTTCACGTGTCATCTCCCGTATCCAAGGCTAATTATAAAGATATAAATTTTCTTTCAATCATAGGCTAGTGTGATTGATGCCCATATACGAATCAAAGAGCATATTAAACAATAAAAAATTATGAAATGGCTAATTTAATTTAAGAAAATTAACCTATTTTTTGACTGCAGTATGCAATCTCATCTGCACTGTGTTTCATTTCAGCACGTTATTGTGATAATTGTAAATCACCGAACCTTGTTCAGTTTAATGGCTTCTTCGCTATCCCAATCTCACCACACATGGAGCCGATGCGAGCTGTATGATTGAGGTGTTTTGAGAATTAACTTTGTGGATTCGGAAATGATTGCGGGTCGGGGTGAGGGGGTGGAAGGAGAGATACAGATAGAGACATAGAGAGAAAGAGACAGAGTGAGAGATAGATGAAGAGATAGATAGATAGGCAGAGAGAGATAGGTGGAGAGAGAGAGAAAGAGAGAGAGCAAGAGAGAGAGAGAGAGAGAGAGAGAGAGAGAGAGAGAGAGAGAGAGAGAGAGAGAGAGAGAGAGAGAGAGAGAGAGAGAGAGAGAGAGAGAGAGAGAGAGAGAGAGAGAGAGGGAGAGAAATTACCGCAGACAAACATTAAATATTTTCATACTAACTTTATCCGCAAACTGTCAGTCAAAAATACTGAACTGTTGATGTGCTTAAAATAATATGCACCTGTTAAGATTAAATTGTTTCAAAGGAGTTGCTAAATATGTTGAAATGCGTTTATTACGAAACGACTTATTTATTTAAAAGCGATGAATAAACATTTTGAGACTCACTATAAAATTCCATGACAAAAGAAGCCACAATAAATTTGAGACTTATCAATAGTAACGTTACACTTTATGACGCCAAGAATATTTTGTTATGTCACGAGGCTATTATTATTATGAAACAGTTCGGTAGGCCACAGCTTGATTTCACATTGCACAAAATATAACGTTTCGTAAAATACACGTCATGAAACTTTTATTTCTTCTCAGAGGATTTCGTAAAGCAAGCCCTAATATCAGAAATATAACTGAACGCTTTTTATTGAAAAAGAGAACCAATAAAAACGCCATTAAGCTTATTATTTCAAACTGCTCAATCTAAGGATCGAGCAATATTGATCGAAGTTTTATGAACCATTAACTGTTAACCCTAGTATTCGTCAGCACTTGGAGAAAATGTGAGAAAATATGAAAAGCACAGAGTAATTCTTACACAAGACTCACTTCTAAAGATTCATTTTAATAAGACTCAAGTCCGCAATCCCTACGTTATAACCATGAATTGACATTTGACGTAGCTCTAGATTACATGCGTCTCTATAATCTGAGGTTAATATGATGAAGCCGTTGGAAAATCTCAACTTATAGCTCCGAGGTGATAAGGTCTCGTCTTGACTGACAACTCTAGGACCGTTTTAATTATGTAGCCAACATCCCCTGCAGTTATGTGATCAGTCTAAGAGCATTCACTTTACATGTTACATCATCAACATCAGCAGCAGTAGCATCAACATCATCGTCATTATAATCTTCATCATCATCATCATTATCATCATCATCATCATCATCATCATCATCATCAGCAGCAGCAGCAGCAGCAGCCACAATATCGTCATCATCATCATCATCATCATCGTCCTCATTATATCAACATCAAAATCATCATCACAGATTTCGCATCACCATCATTTTTTACAGCCAGGTCCTGTAAAGCCACTACAATAATCAATACAAAATATACCAACTCTCATAGCCTAGGAAATTATTTGTAACCATCATTACGGTAATATTACACCTGTATTTTTCTTGAGACCCCCATTTACCGAAGACAGTCATTTCAAGCATGCAACACAGAACTGCATCGAATGAACCAGATGTCACGTGAAGAAAGTTGCAACGTGAGGTGTGCCACGTAACGGGTGCCACGTGAGAGTTGCATACCACGTGCTAAATGAAAGGATTCTAGCTGTGCCCAACCAGGTATGGAATTTTTTATGTCTGTTTACCATTATCAGCAGCAGACGATAATAAACTGGTGTAGTCATTTACTCAAGAATATAATATTCACTTTTAAGACCTCAATTCCTAACCTTAATATAGATCTTTATCACAAAGGAACTTTTCCAATTTACAATATATTGGACTGTTAAGTCATTCTCAAGTAAAGTGTGGTTAAATAAACAGGTTTGATACAAATACAATTGAATATAATTAATAACTTTTTTTTATTCTGACACCTTCAGGAATGTACAATCTTTTCATGAGAAAAAAATGGGCCATTTTCGGAAATAGATAAAATGTGATTTATGTTTTAAGACGAATTGAAAAAAATACCCGTTCTCGGTTTAAGCCAAGTTACTTAAGATCATGAAAAGTGTACATATCTTTTCCCCTTTTTAATCAGGCAGGCAGAAATCAATATTAAAAGTTTACAGTTTACTAATTTTTATTGTCTCCATTCATAGAATAAATGATCCTTACAGACGCCTTCCTTATCTTCTAAAATATGTAGAAGATGCAATAAAGGAAAGAATGTTAGTTTTCAAAATCCATATATTTTCTTTGTAAGTTTTTTTTTGTTAAAACCTGAAGATACCAGAATTCTGAATGAATAATACGGAACTTAAAAAAGTCGTGCTTCAGGCAATTACTATCTTAATGTTCGACATGGTCTTCACTAAGGATTTGAAAGCGCAAAATTTTTGGTAAACGTCTTGCTACTTATTTCAATTTTACATAGAAGGGAAAACTATTTTTCGCTTCATTTTGTTGCTTTTTATTGCATAATATGCCATACATCTATCACAATGCTTAGTTTTTTCAAAAAAGCTGCTACATAAAGGCTTTAGCATATCTTAAACTTATAGGAGTAAATCCATGCACCGTGCAAGTATGGCAAAGTTGTGTCGTTAAATAAATTGTAGGTCTGAAGTCTTTGTTTATGCCAACTTGTTTGAAATGATTACTTTCTCCTTGAATGTCAGATGAAAGCCATGATTTTTAAATGAAAGCCATAATTTTCTAGATAGATCTGTATTATATATATATCTTTATTTTATTGTTCATTTATTTGTTTATTTATTTATTTATTTATTTATATTTTATTTTATTTTATTTTATATTTTTTTCTGGTGGGGATGTGGGCGTCAACCATCACAACAGTTTAAAACTGAATCCTCTCCCACGCGAAGTTTTGATTGCCTTAAGTTGACTTGGTTAAACGTCGCAATATACTTTCAGCAACAATACAAGCATCGTTTGTTATATTTATGATTTAGAGAAAGATGCCGTGACGAGCAAGCGGCTCTATCATGTATGAAATAGTTGTCAATAAAAAACAAGAAGATTGTACATAGCAGTAGTCAAAATTGCTTTATTCCATTAAAACCCATAAATAACATGAGACGATTAGCGAGGTCCGTTTGGTATGTGTTCTGTAATGTCTAAATATGTTTTAGCCACTCTGTTGGGTCATCAAAATAATTTAAAAAAGACGAGTACATAGCAAAGTGTATCAGTCTAGGTATGACATTCACCACTTTCTTTCACAAGATTCCAAACAAACTGTAATTATGGAATACGTATTACAGTTCGCCGCCCTATCACATAGTTGCTTTGTCTAACACCGACATACAATAAAAAACCCTAGAGGGAAGAATTATCACATCACTATTCTTGTCGTGCATGAGCAGCGCTCACTTTGACCTGTAAACCTAGACAGATCTAAGGCAAGCTAAAATAATGTTTTCGAATTTAACTGTTATGGTCTAATTGCAGTATCCTACTTGGAAAAAAATTGACGTATATGATTTTAAGGAATTGTTACATCAATATCAGAAGGAAAAAAAGTTTGTTCATTATCATGTTTATGCCAGCCAGAAATTGAAGCCATTGTTTGGCTAGGAACACGTCGGCATTAGGTTTAGCTGCGATTAACTCTGTCAGTAAAACCCCCATACTGTTCTATTGTAGCGAAGTGTAAACATTATCTTTCATTAAATCCACAACTTAACTACATCCACTTAGATTAACTCAATTGAATACCCCAATACCCCAAATCCGCAGTACACCAGATCCACCGGTCTAACATCAGCATAAAATACATCCTTTCTATCACATTGCATGTACTTAGCGTTACTCAATACAAAAAGTCCATCACTTTCACCTGGTCTGGAGCTTTGCTGACCAGCACGCAGGTAATCAGGACGGAGAGAAACAAGCAGATAAATTCCATGAACAACAGAAAGTACACGACGAAGATAATCAGAGCTGTCTCGGCCGCCACATAGCGGAACAAAGGCTCATAACAGCCGCGGTCATAGAAAGTCTTCTTCTCATATTTGTTGAGCTTGCCGCATTTGGGCGGGTCTTTGATCTCCTCACAGCAGGCGAGAGGTGTGACCAGCGTGATACCCCTCACCTCTCTAACCCAGTATGTGGACACGGAGAAATCCTCGAAGCTGTCCACCCCGCAGCAGTTGAAGTGCATCATGACGGCGTTCCAGCCGAGGGTTGTGGCATCAGTGCCCGCGATGCCAGTGAAGTCCTCCAGAGATTCCTTCAGCATCTTCTTGACCGGCGTGTTGAAGGAGCCGCTATCGGCATAGGCACAGACCACCGTGATGGTCAGGCCGAGCATGATCAGGGAGGTGACTGCCACGTAGATGTACAGCAGGGATGTGAAGCGTCCAGTGGAAGCCACGATACCCAGTACAGCCAGGAGGAGTACGACTGACCCAGTTACTAGGAACGCGGAACCCAACGGTCCAGTGACAAACTTCACGTCCAGAGCGGAAGCGTCCAGATTGGTGACCCCAACAATCTCTGCCTCCTTGACCACAATGTCCCTCATCCAGTCAAGGGAATCCCCGTACGCTTCTTGGCCCAGGAGGAGCACGATGCCTCCTGCTAGACAGCCGAGACCAGCCACCTGAAGGCGAGTAGAGGTGAGAGCGGAAGAGACGTAACTTAAGGTAACTTAAGTAACGAACATGACTAATATAGAAACACTGATACAGTAAAAGAATCGAAAACAAAAGAAACTGGAAGGCGGCAGGCTAGAGATATAAGTGAAGTTGTTTTGATAAAATAAACAATTGATAAATATTTCAACAAAATTGATTTAATGAACAATAAAAATCGGTCCATCCTGTACTCAAGAACTGTTAAAAAAGCGGCCATCAAAGATAAAAACAATGTCGTTCATGCGCTGAAAATGCGAATAATTTTGTCAAGAACCACGAATAATTTTGTCAAGAACCACGAATAATTTTGTCAAGAACATTTATATTTACAACCATAATTGCTGTGAGCAATCAAAACTATTAATACATGTTTGAACGTAAACATTCTATTCTTTTCGTAAACTAATACAACGAAAAGACAATAAAAAATGAAGTCACAATATAAAAAAAAACATAAATGAAAACAAAAACAAAGATGCATGAAACACGAAAAACTACATATTGTCCGAAACCAACATAAACAAAATTATCAACACGCTACATGCAAAACACACATACACACATAGAAATAAATAATTGACAAAACATAAAACAATCAAGTTTAATTTAATGACAACGATTATCTTCAATGTAAGCTCGCCATTTCTATCAAATGGACGCTAATTAAATATTTTGAAAAAAAATGTTGCATGTTAAAAACAACTTTACTACTTTATTGCGACTTAAATGTTTGTTCGAGATGACGTCTTACTTCACAATAATATTGTTTGGACTAAAGCAGGGATCACAACATTTTATTTGTCCTTAAGTCTGTCATGAAAGAGACTAATTCTAACAGACTTGGAACCATCACCTGACGACATATCTCATTCTACTCACCACAAGAACAATGTTGCAGAAAAGCAGAGCTAACCTTGCTCTGGCCGAGGCATAGGAACAGCAAGCCATGGTGGATCAACAGCAAGGTCTCTAGAAACTACACCACCACCACCACAACCACTAGCAGAGTTTTTCAGACACAGTCTCTCTTGAGCGGCTAACAGGTATTGCTGGTCACGTGGGCTTAGATTCAATTCACGAAAAGAAATTGTTAGTCCTAAACAGGAGACTGAAAGACTAAAATCATTAGTGTATAAAGACGGGCGTTGTTGTGAATGAAAATCCTAAAGACGGTGAAGCAACGGGCATGAAAACAAGTCTTTGTGATAGAAAGAATTAGTTTGACTGTGCGCGAACTTTCGGCGCAGCAGTTTCACAGCCTGGCGTCAGAAACCCTAGTGGAAGATAAAATTATGCACAACCTAAAGACGAAAACTTCTGTCTAAAGGCTAAGCAACTTTTCTATTCTACAAGCAAAGCGACTTATATATATATATATATATATATATATATATATATATATATATATATATATATATACGTATATAAAGAAGTCTGAAAAGAAGACTCCCGAGCGTGATCTTCGTATTTTGTTAACATGTACTCTAATAAAGACCCGGCCATGTACAATTTTCACTGCTTGGATTGATTTCTATAGAGCGAGCATTTCAGAATCTTTGAGGTTTCTTTCAAACGAAGATCCTCAATGGTAATATTCTAATATTCTCGAATATGACGCCATTGACAATGAATGGCAAATCTCAGAATTGACCCATTTTGAGCACTCTTTGAAGACCGAAGCTTTTCAAATTGTTTCCGATTGTTCAGGCAATGGGCGTCCACTGAAAGATTTCTAGAACTTTCGCTGTTGCCCTACTGCTCTCTCCGTGCCGTTACGCATCATTGGTTTCGCGGTTTCTTCGTGGCGCTCCTTTAAACTTTTTTTGAACATTAAAACTGCATTCAGGTTTTTGAACATACTGTTTGAGAATTCAGTTCTATCCACTTTAATGCCATCAATACTATAGTATTAATTGTTTGCGAATAAAGGTTTTGATAATGGCAAAATATTGTGGATAGAATTTTGAAGAGTAGTTATGTAAAACGGAAAAAATCGTTATATTTTTCTAAAAATAATAATGACATAACATATGTTTAGTCGAATAATACATCCTAAAAGCCAAACCCCAACCACTTCAAACAGGTCAAATCATAAGAGGGTTGAAACAGTTAAATTAGTCCTCCTATACTGACAATAATCTCGTTCATCTCTTACTATCTCTGGTTTGGAGGATTTTTTGCGTTCCACACCATATCTCTGTAGGAGTGGTGATGTTTGTATCAAACACACAGTAGCAATGTGGTATTGGCAGAGCACGCCAGCTCTACATGAGTGGCTGAATTACTGTTTCTCACTCGACAGCTCTGTGGGAATTTATGCAGTAGCTGTAGATATGTTACAAAAATAACTATCCACAGCTTGCATGGCTTAAAAATGAAGATCTCAGTAATTATTATGAATTATGAGATCAAAAGTAAAAGCTGGCAATTGTTAACGATATTATAAACTCTTGATGTGCAAAAAAAGCTTGTAACGTTCACATATTTAGCAAAGATAACCAGAAAATCCAAGAAGTCACCTGTTTAAAACAAAATATGTATCTGCAGAACACAATGATCATATCAAGTCTATTAAAACGGATCGCAATCAACATGAAGACTAAACAAAATGGTAAATATATCCTTAGGTTTTCACAACCAAAGAACTATCCATAAACCAGCACAGAGAGAGCATGATTATTTAACTTTTGAGTTTTTTAAACACGACAGAACTTTCCTTAGATTTACTCGGATAAAGTACAACTATCCGAAAGTATGCACAGACAAAACACAGAATTTCTGGGAGCTGGGAGCTGCGAGCTTGGAGCCTCAGTCATTACGGGCGTCATGTACCTGGACCTAATGAAGAGTTCAGGTGGAGAATTATCACAGCATCGCTCTACTGATCTTCCATTCAATAGACCACCTTAATCAAGCTGTTCATATAATTCTACTCGTGGCTTTCTCCCAGGGATTAATGCAATCTGCACCCGCTGATAAATCCTTCTGATTTCGAAGTAGGAAATAAAACAAGACGAGGGTTTGTCCATGAATCTCAACTTTATTACGAGTAAACTGTTAAAATCCCGGCTAATACTTTCTGATCTCTGGAGAGCTAAGGGGACAATTTAAGACGTAGTAACAGATCATGTTATTATAATATTTTTGAAGGTCTATTTCAACATTTGCCTAAACTCTCACTCCTTTTAAAGTGCAGATCTTTTTTACTATCTTATGAATAACAACTCAGCTCAAAGCTAGCTCGAGACAAATAAATAGACCGATACATAGATAGATATTGATAATTAAGTCAGTAGATGAAACAACAGATAAAATCTAAACTAGAGACAGCGATTGAGTGAAAAGAATAGAGGAATCAGAAATAAAATGTAGAGAATGATTGATAGAGAAAAAAAGAAATGGACTCAGATGAGGAGATAAAGAAAATGAGAGGTTACAAATTTGAGTTTCAGACATTAAGATGGAGACTAAAAATTTAAGATTAATGACGAAAGATAGAGAGAAAGGAAAAGTCAGCACGAGAAAGAGAGTGTTAGAAATGGAGGTGAGAAACATCCAAGGCTTGTGCATATGTCAGTGTATGCCATGCTCGAACGTCCCCGTATCAAACGTAGAAAATTATTATTTTGTCGGTATTATGATCAGCTACGTGCCCCTTAGCAACCTTCAGAAATATTAAAAATAGCTTAAGTTGTCCCCTTAGCGCTCCAGAGAAAGGTAAGTTTTCAGAGCTCTATGCTTACAATGAGGCATTGTAAGCCGATCCAACTCGGCCTGTGCTATGTGACCGTAAGGTCAGATTCCATCTGCTCATTCCAAGCCTTGGTACGTCAGTGGCCACCCAGTCGGTGTCAGTGGATCTAGAACGGGAGGAGTTACGCTCCCGCACTAATCACCTTGAGAGGGTTCAGGTTCAGTTATAATAATGCCTAACACTGGCTTCTTAACAAAGCTAAACAGACAGGTCATTTCGTCAACTTTGTAACGACTTCCTTTTCGCAGCTGTCGTGGCATCAACGAACTCAGCATACCCAACATTTCTCAGACAATCATTTTATTTACAGTTTCCGTCAAACTTTTCCTTTACTTATGAACATAATTCAGAGCATGAACATCATCCTAGAACACCGGCAGTAAGAACAAAAGCAGGAAGGAGAAATACAACCGCAGCTAAAAATATAGGATCTATACCTGCAAGACTGATCATAATTACATCTTTGATCGTGATAAATAATTATATAACCGCAGCTAGGGCAAAAACTGTAGCTAGAAGAAGAAAACGATAAAGATCAACATTCATGCCAAAAATCAATAACATCCAACGTCAAAAGAAAAAAAGGATTAGGAAGTCTAGCAAGTCAATGTAGCGACAACGAAAACCCACAATAAAATCAAGAGGAACATCAAAAACAACAACAACAACAACAACAACAACAACAACAACAACAACAACAACAACAACAACAGGAACAAGAAAAAAAAACAATTGCAGTAAGAAAATCCACCCGCCCTTCCATTCTCTCTACCAGACGGTCTACTACGCCCTGACCAGGCCATAAAGAAAGACTTTAGTCCTTGTTCCACTCCACATGACCTCTGACGTTTATGATCTCAGCCCAACTCCTGGAAAACAAGCCGCTGAGGAGATTCAGTCTCAGCTCTATACGTGGTCGCATTTCGAGCATGCACTTGTCTTCTTGTAGTAAGATTTTTCGATTTCTGAAACAGAGCATTACCTTATTGCTAGTGCTTGCCTGTCTGAGAGAGAAGAAAGTCTTTCATCGCAAAACAATAACATTTGTCTCCTTTCGAACAACCCGAACTTGCGGGTGTAAGATGTAAAGACAAACAAACAAATACTCACACGTATCGAGTGCTAGGATATCAAACTGTGAAAAAACCAGTACTAGTTTCTCGCCTTTTATCATGTCCAACACCGTCTGAGAAAAACATCCGCTTAAGTAACATGAATTCTCTGGGGTCAGCCAATCAGACCCGTAAAAGGTTTGCTAAAAAGCTTCCAGTGACGGAGCCATTTGCAAAATCTAGTGGAGTCAAGCAAAATACCTCAGACCAAACAGTCACATTACTTTGTGAAAAGTTATGTAGAGAGCTTTTAGTAATAAAATTCGTTTGACGTTTCAGCTTTCGCTAAGTAGACACAGACAGTGTGTCCAAAAAGGTTTGGAATATCCAAGATTTGGACATTCAGGTCGACCATTTTCCTTCAAAATTCCCAACAGATTTCAAGTTCTTTATTTCTTTCCTTTCTGTTGCTTTCTTTGCGACAAACTGAAAGTCCAAGTCTGTGGATATCGATTGGTTTAGTCGAGGCTGTAATATCTATTAATACTGCGATTATAAGTACTCTCCAGAATGCGAAGTTATGGTTCTTTAAAATATTGTGCTTTTTTTGCTCACTCATATCCAAGGCAATGATTATATGTTAATACTGCCATTATTGCTACTCTTCCACATCTGCTACAATGATGTTTGTTAATATCTTCATTACTATTGCTCACCCATATCAAAGGCAATAATGTATGTTAATACTGTCATTATTGCTACTCTTCCATATCTGCTACAATGATGTTTGTTAATATCTTCATTACTATTGCTCACCCATATCAAAGGCAATAATGTATGTTAATACTGTCATTATTGCTACTCTTCCACATCTGCTACAATGATGTTTGTTAATATCTTTATTACTATTGCTCACCCATATCAAAGGCAATAATGTATGTTAATACTGTCATTATTGCTACTCTTCCACATCTGCTGCAATGATGTTTGTTAATATCTTCATTACTATTGCTCACCCATATCAAAGGCAATAATGTATGTTAATACTGTCATTATTGCTACTCTTCCACATCTGCTGCAATGATGTTTGTTAATATCTTCATTACTATTGCTCACCCATATCAAAGGCAATAATGTATGTTAATACTGTCATTATTGTTACTCTTCCATATCTGCGGCAATGATGTATTTTAATAGCTTCATGATTATTGCTCTTTCATATCCGAGACAATGATGAATGTTCATACAGTCATTATTATTTCTCTCCCATATCCGAGGCAGTGATATATTTTCATACTGTTATTATTATTGCTCTCCCATATCCAGCTGATAGAAGATTTTCATACTATGATTGTTATTGCTGTCCAAAATCCGGAATTATACGTTCTGTTAATAACGTGAATATTTTGCTCTTCTTTATTTGAGATCAGCATATATTTTAATACCGTGATTATAATTTCTCTTGTATATTTTGAACCAAGATGGAAACTAATCCAGCACTGCTGTTTCTTTAACAACTCTGCGCTAGTTCTAACCTTTATTTAACCCTGCATCGAATCTTATCCTTAGAATAAACTTTTAAACCCAGGCCTAATCCTATCATAACCTTAATTCTAGCTTTAGTCCCAACGCTGAATTCTAAGCCTAATCCTGATACATTCCTTAACAAAAACTTAAATTCTCTCCCGTATCATTATTTCGAACCGTGTCTCTATTTGTAAAACATTTGATTGATTTTGAAAACTCCACCTTTACAATAATACTTAATCTAAACTTAACTGTTTTCACCACCAACTCTACGCCTTTTCTTGTGTTTTTACTTAGTTGACCCACGGCGATGTAAAAATTATACCCTGATTTACAAGTCTGAATTGAACGGAGGACAAACAAAGGACCAGTCCACCGTTCGAACTACTTGTGTAGCATGACAGGCTATTTACAGTAAGGTCTTATACTATTGTTAAATGCTGCCACGGTGAATCGATATTTTTAATTGTTCACATTAATCTTCAAAGTAGAAAGATAGATAGACAAAGACCGAAAAGAGAGAGAGAAAGAGAGAAATAGATAGAGAAAGAGAGAGGAAGGGAGAGAGAGAGAGAGAGAGAGAGAGAGAGAGAGAGAGAGAGAGAGAGAGAGAGAGAGAAAGAGAGAGAGAGAGAGAGAGAGAGAGAGAGAGAGAGAGAGAGAGAGAGAGAGAGAGAGAGAGAGAAAGAGGGAGAAAGAGAGAGGGAGAGAAAAAGAAAGAGAGAGAGAGAGTGAGAGAGAGAGAGAGAGAGAGAGAGAGAGAGAGAGAGAGAGAGAGAGAGAGAGAGAGAGAGAGAGAGAGAGAGAGAGAGAGAGAGAGAGAGAGAGAGAGAGAGAGAGAGAGAGAGAGAGAGAGAGAGAGAGAGAGAGAGACAGAGACAGAGACTGAGACTATGCAATGCGTACAAACTTTAACTGTGAGTTGGAACGAGCTCAACTACCAAACCATCAAACTTCAATGTCTTCGAGCACTATAATTATATTTGTTATCCAAATGTTTGAGGATTATAATTACTATATTTTAGAAATTGGTCTAGGTTTTTTAGTTCTGGATCTGATTGCTTCACTGTCTCATCCATCTTACATGCACCTTTAGAATCATTATTCGAACTACGTTCTATGATGAGACTTTGGTCTAGCCGAAACATTTTGACTTGTAGTTTGGAAATTCAATGAATTTAGAATCAAGTTTGAATATACCATTTTAACAAATCCGATTTTAGGAATTATGGAACTTCAGATTTTGCAGAACAATATATTTTTGGCGTCAGACTGCTTTAGGATAATATTCCATTTTATCTTCTTGTTTTGTTTTTATTTTTTTTCCAGTTTTTATCTCATTCGACCTAAAATTCATTTTTTTTTTCAGAACTTATGTTCAAGCCTGGTTTCAAGCTGAAGCACGTCAGGACTTAGGTTTGTTCTGCAAGAAAACGATATTAGGTTCGTTTTAAAAATAATCGACTCTAGAATCAACTTAGAATAAAATATAAGCTTCCACCATTCTCATGACAGGATTTATGCCCACACAGACCTAACTTTGTGTGTATTATGGAAGTGCGATTCCGGAACTCCTAGTACCTGATTCTACTCTTCCCAATATTTTAGAATATTTTATGGGTATTATCTAAATGGTAGATCATTAGAGACAGGGGTGAGATACTTATAAGTCAAAATAGGCTATATAAAGAGATCGAGAGACATGCCCGCACTTAGAGAAAAAAAAGAGACTGTAAGAGTGCTGGACACAGACAGCGTACAGACAAAGAGAATGAAATTATAGATTAAAAGATCTCTCTCTCTCTCTCTCTCTCTCTCTCTCTCTCTATATATATATATATATATAGAGAGAGAGAGAGAGAGATCTTTTAATCTATAATTTCATTATTTCATATATATATATATATATATATAGTCGCAGATAAAATAGCTCTTGAGAAAGATAACTTAAGCAAGAGAGGGAGTCAAAGAAACAATAAGAGAGGAGAGTGTGGAAGAATTCCATCTCGCTCATGATCAAAAGCCAGGGTTGTGGACCAACAAAACTAGAGCCCAACCTGTAAATCTACGTATACACCCTCTCGCACAACTAATCTATTTGACACTTAGACCTTGAGCCTGAGGCTAGCCACTGGTCAAAGACAGGGTATGGCCCAGGTGTACCGGTTGGGGGTTACACAACATTCATGCCACCAGCGAGCATCTCACGTTAACGACCTGGGCAAGAAGAAACAGGTGCTTATGTCGAGGTGAGCTGTTCCAGCCAGCAAAGGGAGACAATGTGCCCTATATTTAAGGTAGGTACAGTTAGAAACTTGTGAACGATCAAGAAGCAGATCTCCTCCCCTTGGTCTTGTTTGATGGTTTGGTTGATTCAGTGAACAGAGAACAATAATCTGTCGATCATGTGACCTTGTCGAATGAAAGGTTACCGTTTCCTAGACTTATTTCCATAATATTGTTGTTCTTTTTCTTTTCTTTTTCCTTGTCATTATTTCATTTCTCTCTGTCTGTCTTTCTGTCTGTCTCTGTCTGTCTGTCTGTCTGTCTGTCTATCTCTCTCTCTCTCTGTTTATCTCTCTCTGTCTCTGTCTCTGTCTCTGTCTCCTTTTCAACTCTACCACGAACACAACAAAAAAAAAAGTTAACAGAAATAGTAGCAGCAACAAGAGCGACTGTTACGACTGCGATCAATACAGATTGATACAGCGATGCTGCTGTTACTACTACTACTACTACTACTACTACTACTACTACTACTACTACTACTACTACTACTACTACTACTACTACTACTACTACTACTACTACTACTACTACTACTACTACTACTACTACTACTACTACTACTACTACTACTACTACAACTACTACTACTACAACACCATCACTGCTAACAACAGCAACGATTACTACTACTACTACTACTACTACTACTACTACTACTACTACTACTACTACTACTACTACTATTGAAACTACTGAAACTACTACTACTACTACTACTACTACTACTACTACTACTACTACTACTACTACTACTACTACTACTACTACTACTACTACTACTACTACTACTTAGCTTACTGCCGCTACTCTTCCTACAATACTTGGTAGTAAAACTTATGCAGGGCACGAATAAAGCTATAATTAACGCCATGAAACAAACCCTAAGGAATTACGGCAATCTTGGGAAGCCCATTTGTTTGGGTCAAGCACTGAAGCCCTGAAGCATTGTATGGTGTTGGCACTGATTGTTTCTCTGTTCTCTCAACACGGACAACATCATTAGCAACAGCCGTGCCAGCAAGGATCGGTTAACTTGGTCTACAGAGTCATGGCGTTGGGGCAACGTACGGCGAAATACTGTGATTCTCAGGACAGATGAAAGAGGAGGATTATTTCTACTACCGTTTTATTTAACACGATTAAAGGAGGATGGTCAGTAAATAAAGAGCGTATGGAGATGGAAGAGAGCTTTTGAGGGAGGAAAAGAAGCATAGATAGCTTGATAGCTGTATAAACAGATATATAGATAGGGAGAGAAAAAAAACAGGGGTCGAGAGAAGGAAACCGGGAGACAAAGAGGCAGAAAGTGATAGACTAACAGACAGACGGAGAGGAAGAAAGACATGAAGAAATGAAGAAAAACCATGCGTGAAAACGAGAAGAAAAGCTGAAATGGCGAAATGCTTATCAAAGTTTTAAAAGTGAGAAATATAAAAAAGGAACATTAACTAAAATTCCTTCAATTGCAGAACCCCTTCACATTGTAGATCTTGAACGATTGCAACCACAAAATTCACCTTTTGCGAGGGACAGCTGAAGAATTTTCCGATGAACCGATTGTCTGAAAATCGCACCCCCTCCCATCCGAAGCAAAAATTAAAAGAAAAAATAAAAGACAAAACAACGAAATAACAACGGCAAAAACAACAACAACAAAAACAAATAAATCAAAATAAACACATTCGTCTTGACACAAAACGAACCATTAATCTCCCACATCCATTCTGCACATCAACATCAGATCGCATGTACCTGTCCCGGGTATGCACCTGCGGGTCAGTGAGAAACAGTGTTCTTGGTTTTCATGCTGACCTCAACTGGCATTGGCGCACTCAAGGAAGATGGAAGAATGAGAAGACAACGTATAACAGAGCAATGACGGTTAACAAAAGATGTCTTGTAAGAGGGAGAAAGGGAAGGAAAAAAAAAAAGACGAAAACGGCACTAACGGCATAGAATGATAGAAAAAATAGAAGAAGGAGGAGGAGGAGGAGAGGAAGAAGGAAAAGGAGAAGAAGAAGAAGAAGAAGAAGAAGAAGAAGAAGAAGAAGAAGAAGAAGAAGAAGAAGAAGAAGAAGAAGAAGAAGAAGAAGAAGAAGAAGAAGAAGAAGAAGAAGAAGAAGAAGAAGAAAAAAAAAAAAAAAAACAAGAACAAGAAGAACAAGAACAAGAAGAACAAGAACAAGAACAGGAACAAAAACAAGAAAAAGAAGAAGATGGCTAGTGAGGAAGCGGTCTAGTGAGAATACGTGAAAATAACCAGGCAAGGATGAAAAAAAAATAACTATCACTGACAGCCATGTCTAAAACATTGTAATTTAAGATTACAACAAACTGATAAAGCAGGCTAATTCTGGCTAGACCTTGGGCAGGACATGACCGAACTAGATCTGAGGCCAATGGAAACTGTTATGATGTGTGAATAAGTCTCATATACACCAATATATAGACAGTGGTTCCAAGGCATGTTCGCCTTCTGATTGCGCGAGACAGCTCATCAGCAGACCAGCGGAAGAAGGTAAGCGAAGACAAAACAAGACAAATACCGTAGAGATTTTGTTGGCCTTCATCATGCAAGGTGGAAGAAGGTTCGTTCATGACTTCGGCTCTGGAAAAGCAAAGATTTGTTGACGTGACAACTACATCTAGGGCTTCCGTGGGCGTTATTTCGCGAGAGATGTAGTTTTGGTCTCTTGGGAGGAATAGATTTAACGAGTCTCAATTGCTGACAACAGCATGAAGCAAATCAGTACAAAGCAGGAGAAAATATTAATCACAAACTGAACACTGTGAAGATGAATTTCAACATGTTTGTGAAACAATAATAACAATAGTTATCATTATAAAAATAATAGGTATAAAGGCAGAGTCTGTCCATTTTGGGAGGTCCTCTGCATAATTATGATTAAAGATATGCATATTCGTCCTGGCTATAAAAAATAGTTAAGTGAAGTCTTCAAAAAAAACTTTTTTTATTTTTCGATAAGGACTACCTTTCCTCTTTCTATTCCAGTCAAAACGTTATATTTCCTTGTTATTTTTTCCAGAAATATTAGAAGTTTTAGGTTGTGTAATTTTATACATATATAATTTAGAAAACTTGAAACTTGAGATAAACAAACCTCTCGGCCTACATTTCTCAGAAATATAACAGTCAGTTGTTCACAGTGTGAAACTTGAGATAAACAAACCTCTCGGCCTACATTTCTCAGAAATATAACAGTCAGTTGTTCACAGTGTGAAACTTGAGATAAACAAACCTCTCGGCCTACATTTCTCAGAAATATAACAGTCAGTTGTTCACAGTGTGAAACTTGAGATAAACAAACCTCTCGGCCTACATTTCTCAGAAATATAACAGTCAGTTGTTCACAGTGTGAAACTTGAGATAAACAAACCTCTCGGCCTACATTTCTCAGAAATATAACAGTCAGTTGTTCACAGTGTGAAACTTGAGATAAACAAACCTCTCGGCCTACATTTCTCAGAAATATAACAGTCAGTTGTTCACAGTGTGAAACTTGAGATAAACAAACCTCTCGGCCTACATTTCTCAGAAATATAACAGTCAGTTGTTCACAGTGTGAAACTTCCACTCATATTTATTCATTTTTTCAGTAATTTTTAAAAGCAATGTATGAAGTTTGCATTTCCTTTTTATTTCTACTTTTTGTGCTCCAGATTATGGCATATCCTTGATAAAGGATCTCACCTGCTGATATGCAGTCAACAAGATATGAGAGGCACCAATGAGGACAATTGCAAAGTGCAGGCTTTTTTTTCCTTCATTCACATGTCTGGAAAAAAATAAAGAATTAAAACTATATAGTGCAATCGCGCTGAATCAGAATTTGATTAAATTATGGAAATAAAAGTTTTAATGGGGAGAAAAATATTATCATATAGATTCTAATGGTTAAATAAATGCGCAGCCATGAATTCCCGAATGGCAGTGAGCCGTTTTGCACTTTTTGCCGGAATAGCAAATCTTCTTATGTGGGTTTAAAAGGATCTTAAAATAAATTTGGAAAGTACAGAATCAGCTGAGTTCACCTATTTATGGGAATTTCTAGACAGTAGCTCCCTTTGCTCCGTGTACTTTTTTTGTCATTTTATTTCGAACTACGTTGTTCTATATTTAACCCTAATACATGTATACCTTTTCTCAGCTGTTAATGAAAATTTCTGGAACAGTTTACCAATAAAACTATTTCATACTCTTATTCTAACTATTATTTTGATTCGATTTCTAAAAGGTCCCATGGGAATAAATAAAGATGCGCAGTGTATAGAGAGATAACGTTTAAATAGAACATCGAATCGAGTTCGACTCAAGTTGTTACACTTGTTTTGTAGACCCAAATAAGATACATGTATATCTGTACCGACGTATGTCTTCTTGTTTGTTGACTTATTTCGGCTTTATCTTTGAGCGGAGGATCCAGACTGTTTTTATTACTAAACAGCCCCCCGAGACAAATTTTGTGGTTATCAAGCACATGATCGTTCACATGCAGTAAATGAATTGGGCTGTCTATCAATAGCCAAGCTTCTCCACACATGGCGTGAGTTTCTGACCCCAAAACAACAGGTTTGTGCAGGTAGCGCCGGGGCGGCCTTGCGGAAAATTCAGCCTGGCCGGAATGTTTTCAGAGAAATAAGATGAAAACAGCTTTAGCTAAAGAGTTGCAGATTTGAATCCTAAGAGAAGCATTATGAGTGTCAGCTATAAAGTGTAATCAAAGTTTAAAAAAATAGATAGATAGATAGATAGATAGATAGATAGATAGATAGATAGATAGATAGATAGATAGAATAATTTAAAATGGTACTACACTTTAAACCAAAGTGCTCAACAATAAGGAGCAGGATTAATAATTATGATATACCTGGACTAAGATGAGACTAAATTAGCCGCCTGATGAGAGCAACAGGTCTCGAAACATCAGTGTCATGGCAAGGCCTTAGTCCAGGTTTTTCATAATTATTAGATAGACAGATAGATAGATAGAAAGACAGACAGATAGATTGTGATAGATGTACATAAATCTAGACAGAGATAGATGAAGTGAGTTAGATTATAAGACTGAGAGATGGCTAGATAGATACAGAAGATAAGATGTATAGATACAGAAAGTAGGTGAGAAATAAATAGTTTAATATATAGAGAGATGGTGAGAGACAGATGCAGATAAAGAGTGTGATATATATGTAGGTAGATAAATGGATATAGGTTATTGATATATAAAGAAAGAGAAAACCAGAGAAATAGATGAAGAGTGCGAGATACATAAAATTAATGCAAAGAGAAAGAGGGAAAGGGCCAACAATAGACAGATGAAGATACCCAGAAATAGACCGTCAGATAGATAGATATGTAGAGAGGAAGAAAGAGAGAGGGAGAGAGAGAGACACAGAGAGAGACAGAGAGAGAGAGAGAGAGAGAGAGAGAGAGAGAGAGAGAGAAAGCGATAGTCACGTCTATTTAAGTATAAGTGAGAGTAAGGAGCTATTTATAGCCTTATCTGTATGTCAAAATGACAATCAGACGAGATATCGCCAACTGTTACAGATTTGGATAGACACGGATCATAGCACGATTAAAAACTCTTGAATTTAAATTTAATTTGAAAAAAAAACCAGTGTTGCATTACTATTACAGTTGACTTTGACCTACATTGATTTTGTCTTTCCTTTTCCCTTTCCCTCGAAGACGACTGCACTGCCTTGAGCCAATTCAGACCGAATTCTCTTGTTAACCTTTATCAACCTTTAGTTTACGATGATCGCGTGGTTCCGATCTTTGAATAATATTATTGACACAATTACTTTCTCGCGGGACTGATAAGACAAGTCATCTTTAAAATGGTGGTTGTCTTCTCTAAAAGTATTAGTTTGTTGCCATCGGCTAATTATTTCATGTAAATACTTATAAGACTAATAACTACAATCATTACATTAAGAACAACAACAACAACAGCAACAGCGATGAACAACAGCAACAAACAAGAATAATAATAATAATAATTAATAATAATAATAATAATAATAATAATAATAATAATAATAATAATAATAATAATAATAATAATAATAATAATAATAACGTCCAACTTATTTCTAAGGTCACAGGATATAACGAACAGCCTTATCTGCAGTATGTAGTTAAATAATCTTAACACGGCTTGGTGCTGCAGAAGAAAAAAGCCAGAACTTTTCGTGCCGTTTGCGTAGTTAAATGCCTATACGTGTATGTATAGGCGGCACCGTGAACTTTACATGCATGTAAGAGAGAAAACCTCACAACCTGACGCGAGGTACGTAAGATTGGAACATGATGTCTGAAACAGCGAAAAGGGCTCAACACCAACCATCTTTTTTCTTTCCACAGTCCAGCAAAGATACTTATAAAAATAAGGTTAAAGCTGAAAACTTTTAATAGAGAGTGTGTCTACCGTTGTCACAAAATGATAACGCCAGGAAGCAATCTGTTTCTTATAGCGCTTAGGTTACATGTGTATTATCGCTTATGGCCAATGAAGAACAATAACCAAGCGTTACAGGCAAAGTGACATCATAGCTTTTCTCCCTTTTTCTACATTTTTATGGTACCATTTAGGTCATAAAAATTTCCGAATTGCCAAACTATAACAAAAAAGTTAGTGATTTATGTAAAAGGAATTGTACGATAAGAAATTTCACAAGCAGACGAAATTAATATTTATAGCGAGGCCGTAATCTCTAAATATAGATCTAGATCCTGTTGTGAGAATAATCTAGAAGCATGCCCTAATCTCTAAAAATAGATCTAGACCCTATTGTGAGATTAATCTAGAAGCACGCCCTTTATCGCCACTTTATCAATTAAAAAAAAAATAATCAGACCTTAGTTTTGCAATAAACCAAAATGTAGATGCAGTAGGCCTATACAAGCATAAGTTTGTCTTCACTAGATTACAGAGGACAAACATTGCGAGTTGGGAGAATAGATCTACTAGATTCTGAGACTTCGAAGATCTATGAGAGGTTTTGATCGAACTATGTTATCAACATATATAAACTCAACATCTCACAAACCTACATCGACATGCAAAACAGGGGCTTGTTTGATGTGCAAAAGAGGTACGTATAAATCTTTATAATTAGCAGATAAGGAACTATTCACAACTTCAAATTTCAATTTTCACTTATCATTATTGTTATTAAAAATGTAATGAAGTAAAGACTTTTTTGAAGTATGTTGTAATTAGTGCTATATATAAATATTCACTGTTATTGTTGTTTTGTTGTTGATGTTATTATTATTATTACTACAGCAACAGCAGTAGCAGTAGTAAAGGTAGTAAAATAGTTGTAGCAACCGCATCATCATCATCATCACCAGTAGCAGCAGCAGCA
>JAWDGP010007214.1:0-40000 GCA_033675545.1 Elysia crispata | reverse complement strand
CAACAATGAAAAGGGGATTAGTACAGCTGAGCTGCTGACGGATCTCGTACTGTATGGAGCGGATATCCACGCCACATGTAAACAAGGCAACACTGCTCTCCACATTGCAGCTCTCCACAACAATGTCAATGTCATGCTCTGGCTTATGGAAAATGGCGCGGATATTTATGCTTTAAATAAAAAGAAGAATACGTGTCTTGACGAAATCTCCTTCCAAACTCTATTATACTTTCTGCCAAGGTTTGTTGGAAAAGGAGTTTACCCTTTTAAAGTCGTTTACCAATGCAATAATGATAGGAAGTATACATTCTTAACGTTTTACGAGTGTGGTCTCCCTGCCACCGTTTTGTCAGCTGCTGTGGTGTTGGGGGAAACACAAGTCGCCTTACTTCTAAGAGACTTAGGGTTTATGACAGGAGATGACATCCTCTGGTTAACCAGAAGAGATGTAAAAGATTCGCTTCCGCCGAGGGTGAAGCAGACGTTCAGCAGTGTGGCGGTTTGTTGCCCCTGTCCCCTATCGCTCATATCCTTCGTGAAAATATCAGACTTGCTTGGCGTTTCACCGGGCCGTGAAGACAGAGTAAAAGAGCTGGGACTTCCGGTTCCGTTACAAGAGCGGCTTCTCTTTAAACGGTTACAGACAACATTCGACTTCTCATCTCCGTGTTAAATGATTTTCTTTGCTATAAGCGACTTTCCTGTTATCCTGTTAACAATATCACCGACTGATTCGAGAAGAACATTACTAGATTTCAAAAAAGAATCTTATTAATATACACAGACAATATTACAATTTTAAAAGAAATGGCAAAACAAGCAAACTGCTATGATAGGTTACAGTAAACACAAAATGTTTACAAAGAAAACTTAAGTAAAAACTATTTGTGGTATCCATATTTCTAAAATTTTGTTAATCAAATTCTTTGGAATACCCAATTAAAGCTGGATATCGATCCATGAAGGAAAGAAATTCTTCATCTGCGTGTTCTCACTCATGCCATCCTATTATTTCCTCTTCGCTAGACCTGTCTGCTTTCATATGTGTCGTCCGTTTCTCTTCGCCGTGCGCTGTTTACCGAGTGTCCAAGTCATAATATCCTCCACCTACCAACCTTTCATCTCATAATATCCTCCACCTACCAGCCGTCCATCTCATAATATCCTCCACCTACCAACCCTCCATGTTATGTTATCCTCCACCAACCAACCCTCCATGTCATGTTATCTTCCACCTACCAACCCTCCATGTCATGTTATCCTCCACCTACCAGCCGTCCATCTCATGTTATCCTCCACCTACTAACCCTCCAAGTCATGTTATCCTCCACCTACCAACCTTTCATCTCATAATATCCTCCACCTACCAACCTTTCATCTCATAATATCCTCCACCTACCAGCCATCCATCTCATGTTATCCTCCACCTACCAACCCTCCATCTCATGTTATCCTCCACCTACCAGCCGTCCATCTCATGTTATCCTCCACCTACTACCCCTCCAAGTCATGTTATCCTCCACCTACCAACCCTGCAAGTCATGTTATCCTTTACCTACCAACCCTCCAAGTTATGCTATCCTCCACCAACCAACCCTCCATGTCATGTTATCTTCCACCTACCAACCCTCCATGTTATGTTATCCTCCACCAACCAACCCTCCAAGTCATGTTATCCTCCACCTACCAACCCTCCAAGTCATGTTATCCTTTACCTACCAACCCTCCATGTTATGCTATCCTCCACCAACCAACCCTCCATGTCATGTTATCTTCCACCTACCAACCCTCCATGTTATGCTATCCTCCACCAACCAACCCTCCATGTCATGTTATCTTCCACCTACAACCCTCCATCTCATGTTATCCTCCACCTATCAACCCTCCATGTCATGTTATCTTCCACCTACAACCCTCCATGTCATGTTATCTTCCACCTACAACCCTCCATCTCATGTTATCCTCCACCTATCAACCCTGCATGTCATGTTATCCTCCACCTACGAACCCGCCCGCTTTCCTAGATGCTCTATTTAGCTAACCTCTTTTTTATTTGTTTCATCAAGCTTCTACTCCAACATAAGATTCCAAAAGTGAAACGCTGCACAAAAGTGATTTATCCAATATTTATAGTAGAATTTATTGGCATCAAAAGATCTAAATTTCAGTAAGCAGTGCAACTAAGATTTAAGTTTCTTGAATAAAAAGCTATGTTCTGGCTCGAAGTGTATTTATAAAAAAGCTCTAATTATAGATATTTAAACGAGTCGACACTCTCCACTGGTTTATCCTGTATACCTATAACATAATTTTGTCTCATCTCTGGTTTCCGATACTCGATAATCATCTCTTATATTTTATATATTGTCACAACTACGGGAACGATATATTACACTGTCCATTGAAAACAATTGAAGAAAAAAAATCGGGTGCACCGCGGACAGACAGCTAAAATTTCAACACCCAATACGACAAGTACTTACATGAGCTTTTCGCAAGGTCTAATTTTTAGGAAATATTCAAATATTCAAATACACACAGGAAAGTCACTTAATTAGGATATAAGAGCTCTTGACTTTAATGAACATCTTAAATTGGATAGATTTCTATCAATACTAGAATGCAAGATCTGAACTTATATCATACAAAGATTATTTTGAGTTCCAGTCTGGGTGGCCTAGTCTCTATGCTATTTTTACTTCCCAACTGGTCTTTTCAAACCATCAACAAATTGTGCACATAACTACATAGCCGTTCAAATCCTAGTGCTCAGCCTTGGACGCCACAGCTGTCTCTCGGCTGTTCGCTGATAGTCTCCTCCACTGTGTTCTGTCTTCTGTAATTGACCTCAGATGGTCGCTGATAGTCTCCTCCATTGTGATCTGTCTTCTGCTATCGACCTCAGATGGTCGCTGACAGTCTCCTCCACTGTGTTCTGTCTTCTGCTATTGACCTCAGATGGTCGCTGATAGTCTCCTCCATTGTGATCTGTCTTCTGCTATTGACCTCAGATGGTCGCTGACAGTCTCCTCCACTGTGTTCTGTCTTCTGTAATTGACCTCAGATGGTCGCTGATAGTCTCCTCCATTGTGATCTGTCTTCTGCTATTGACCTCAGATGGTCGCTGACAGTCTCCTCCACTGTGTTCTGTCTTCTGTAATTGACCTCAGATGGTCGCTGATAGTCTCCTCCATTGTGATCTGTCTTCTGCTATCGACCTCAGATGGTCGCTGACAGTCTCCTCCACTGTGTTCTGTCTTCTGCTATTGACCTCAGATGGTCGCTGATAGTCTCCTCCATTGTGATCTGTCTTCTGCTATTGACCTCAGATGGTCGCTGATAGTCTCCTCCACTGTGATCTGTCCTCTGCAGTTGACCTCAGATAGTCGCTTGTTGTCTCCTCCATTGTGATCTGTCTTCTGCTATTGACCTCAGATGGTCGCTGATAGTCTCCTCCATTGTGATTTGTCTTCTGCTATTGACCTCAGATGGTCGCTGATAGTCTCCTCCACTGTGATCTGTCCTCTGCAGTTGACCTCAGATAGTCGCTGGTTGTCTCCTCCATTGTGATCTGTCTTCTGCTATTGACCTCAGATGGTCGCTGATAGTCTCCTCCATTGTGATCTGTCTTCTGCTATCGACCTCAGATGGTCGCTGATAGTCTCCTCCATTGTGATCTGTCTTCTGCTATTGACCTCAGATGGTCGCTGATAGTCTCCTCCATCACGACAATATGGGCCAAAATGCCTTGAGCACACCCTGAATTGATCAACGGACAGACTTAGGAGACGCTTCAACGCTGAAAATAAAAAAAAAACTCGTCCAAAGACAAAGGCGCGGCTCGAATCACTTATCAACAAACCTTGGGTTTTGGATTTAATGCTTCACCCCTCGACTTTTCTCTTTCCAAATTATTTCTACGTCGCATAATATTCTGTAAAATTTGAGGCCAGTTCGGCACTTCAATTGGCGACCTGAACCTACAAGCAAACTGAGTAGGAATAATTGTGTAGGCGCATGAGAAAAGTAGACTTGCTTTAATTCTATTCACTACACTACAAAACATCGTAAGTGTTGTTCAAGTGCACCAATCGCTTATTCCTTATGAATATCCAAAATTTGATAAATGTATTTTGAAATGTTATATGAAGCTAGTTTTACTTTAGTAAACTGTATTTTCAATTTTCCTATTTAATTGACTTCGCATCGCAAAAGAATTAAAAGAGAATGATGCGCTTATGACCAGTGATATTTGGCGCTCGTTGTCTCGGTGTGACCAAGTAATTGACCACTCCTCCACCTGCGCCCCTTATCTTATCTTAGGGTTTGGGAAAGGTAAATTTTATCAGTTCAGAGAGACTCGCTGGATGCACTCTTTGCTCAGTATCTCGATTTGCTTCCACTCAGATCTCTTTCATGGCCCCGCGGCACACGTCAAAGTCGTCTAAGGTAACAAATGAAATTAATTTCTGAGAACGACATTTTAAATAAAATTGTAGTGGCAAAAATTTCAATTTATTTTTAGAAATTGTATTCCTATAAAACGGAGCTATATTTAGAATGAAGTAGTGACGCTTGCCGTGTGGGAATCTTAACATCAAGTAAGAACTGATTCAATCAATTCCGTCACGATTAGCCGATATGGCCAGATTTGGTTAAGTTGTTACCGCCAGTTTTCCTCACCAGAAAACACTGGTAGCGAAGAGCAGTGGAGAAGTCATTGGAGTGGCGGCGCTGTCTTATATCTTTATATTGATCTCCCCAAAAGTTACTACGATTAGAGAAAGTGATTCCCTCCCTGTCTGGCTGGGTTCTAGTTCATCCTTTTGTTTTTATCTTAGTCTTTATTTTGATTCTCACTGCTTTCCTAGTTCTCGCTATTTTTCGTAAGTTATGGAATTGGAGTAATTTATGGATTAACTCGACAGTGCAATCCTCGTTAAGAACCAGTATGTATGTATGTATGTATGTATGTATGAATGTATGTATGTATTTATGTATGTATGTATGTATGTATGTATGTATGTATGTATGTATGTATGTATGTATGTATGTATGTATGTATGTATGTATGTATGTATGTATGTATGTATGTATGTATGTATGTATGTATGTATGTATGTATGTATGTATGTATGTATGTATGTATGTATGTATGTATGTATGTATGTATGTATGTATGTATGTATGTATGTATGTATGTATGTATGTATGTATGTATGTATGTATGTATGTATGTATGTATGTATTTATGTATGTATTATGTATGTACGTATGGATGTACGTATATATGTGTGTATGTATGTATGTATGTATGTATGTATGTATGTATGTATGTATGTATGTATGTATGTATGTATGTATGTATGTATGTATGTATGTATGTATGTATGTATGTATGTATATCAGTTTATCAGTGTGTAAACCTAATGTGCAACCTGATCTGCGTGTACTTAAGTTCACGAGCCCTCAGGGTAAAATGAAAAAATTTGAATTTCTTCTGCAAGCTGCTATTACATTCAATTAGGTGCCTTTGAAATATCTTTAGAATCAATTTTTTTTTTTTGCAGATATAAAAGAAAAGAAGTCCCGGAAATGTTCCTAAGAAAAACTCGGTGTCATCATCTTTTGCGGACAAGCCCAATATTTAGCGTTTCTCTAAAATCTCAAAAAATCAGTGCTCGATTAATTTCCGGGATGAAAAAAGGGAAAAAATGGACCAAATTAATCAAAGCAACACACTGATTTCTCCATTAAAAATTTAGAATGTACATAAACTATTTTTTCTTCGGCAGCATTGACTTCTTGTCTTTTTATTACAGATAAAACTAAATGGTAAAATACTCTATGTTTAATTTAGATTAAGTGGTGAAAGAGGAAGATTAATTCTGGCTTTTAACTTACTAAAAAACAACGAAACAAAAAAAAAATAATAACAAATAACAGTCATAACACATGTCCTTTTATTCGAGACACCATGGCTATCTAGGTCTAAATATAAAGCAACAACTTCATTTCTTTTTGTCCCAACAATAGCATTCTTTTATAGTTTAAACAGAAAAAAAGGCCACAGCAAAAACCCTTTAATCGTTCTTGTCTTTTTTGTGTCCAGGACAAAACATTTTAATGATTTGTGCTTCCTAAATCAGATTAATCAAAAAATACTCTAACACGAAAATATTACAGGAATGGTTTACTAGGTGAAATATGCAACTTTAATCCAGTACTCATATATCATTATGTCTGCAATCATAGTAATCTGTCCATATTTTATAATTACATTTCTTGACACATATCAAGCAAGGCAAAATTTAAATACTTACCAAAACTTTCATTTGAATTTGTTTTATCGACCATTTTATCGTTCAGAGCTGTAACTGATGCCATGTAGAAATTGGGACCTATCAATTTCTAACCCGAAGTGATATTCAAATCACATATGAAACCTCGCCGGAAAAGTACACCCTGGCTTTCTAAGCCCCCTTTTTTCGGGAATAATAGTTCGAGATTCCAAGTCTAGCCACACCATGTAGTTTGGCCTCGGGTGCCATCTTAAATTACCACAGAGAGGCTGGGTTACATATTTCTGAGCGGAATTCATCATTATTTGTGCTATAAAAATACGAAACCAATTTTAGGGAAAGTACATTTCTAAGTTGTTCAAAATTGTTTTCCGGTTACAATCATTAGAAATGATGCCAACAGCACAGACAAAACCTGAGAGTGTGTCATTGGCGTATATTTTAGAGGGGAAACTAAAAAGTAAAGAGAAACATACAGAGTGACAGAAGAAATTATGAAATAAAAGAGAGAGAAGAAGAAAGGAGAAATGAGAGTGTAGGGTCGATAGAGATAGAGATTTACCAGAGACAGACAGGAGAGAAAATATGAAGGAAAGGAAAAGTGAAGAGGGAGAAGGAATTTATGAAAAAAGAGAGGAGAGAGAGAAAGGATCAAAGGGAGCGACTAAATTAATAAAGGAAAGGAAAAGCGAAGGGGAAAAAAACCTTGAAGAAAATGAGAGGGAGGGAGGTAAAGATAGAGATAGAAAGAGACAGATAGATAGAGAGTGAAAGAGAGAGAGAGAGAGAGAGAGAGAGAGAGAGAGAGAAAGAAAGAGAGAGAGAGAGAAAGAAAGAAAGATATATAGATAGAGAGAGAGAAAGAGAGAGAGAGAAAGAGAAAGAGAGAGAGAAAGAAAGATAGATAGAAAGAAAGGAAGAAAGAGAGAGAGAGAGAGAGAGAGAGAGAGAGAGAGAGAGAGAGAGAGAGAGAGAGAGAGAGAGAGAGAGAGAGAGAGAGAGAGAGAGAGAGAGAGAGAGAGAGAGAGAGAGAGAGAGGAAGGATGAAAGGTAATAGAATTGTTTAGGAGTGAGAAACGGTCAGAGGAGATGAAAGCAAAGAAAAAATGAGAAAATGGAAAGGATTGTATGTCTTTGTATCATAGGGGGAGTGAAAGAAAGGGAGTATCTAACAGTTTAATGGAAGTCTGTGATCATATGAGGTAGCGCCAAATTGTCTGAAATTCGCTTACTTCAATCAATCGCTAGTTCTTTTACCCGAAGTTGACATAAACAGCCACAGTAGAGTACTTTAATCATAAACCGTCAAACAAAGGAAAGCAAACGGAAAGCAAGGTAGAAAAAAAATAAGATTACTTTGTTTATGACTAATCATAATATAACAAAATTATGAGGTAAATTATGTCGTTTTGTAATCGGCAGTGTGTGTGTGTAAAAAGGGGGGGGGGGGGGGGGGAAATTATAGGTGAGTGGGTACGGCTTTTGACCAATCGATTAGACAAAATCATTTATGGCATGTAGCTGAAAACGACCTGGCTGTAGAGATGTGAATAAAAAATATAATTATGATTCTTCAACCGAATACATAACAATATTTTCCTAGTCAGGAAAAACATTGCAAAATACGTTTGCCTGGTTTCCTATGGTAACAATCTGCTTTCAACTCAAAAAACTCTCTTGCAGGGTGGAAAATAAAGTGAAAGTTTTGTCCCAAAGAAAAGGAGAGGCAGTAAATTTGTGTTGAGAGGGTGAGTTAGAGAGAGTATGTAGGCATAGGAAAGGAGACAAAGAATAAGTTAAAATCGTAAAGGAAAGGAATATACTATATATATATATATATATAATTATATAATTATATATATATATATAGAGAGAGAGAGAGTGAGACAGAGAGATAGATAGATAGATAGATAGAGAGAGAGAGAGAGAGAGAGAGAGAGAGAGAGAGAGAGAGAGAGAGAGAGAGAGAGAGAGAGAGAGAGAGAGAGAGACGCAGCGAGACACAGAGAGAGAGTCAAAGAGAAAGAAATTTGATCTGACTCACCAACTCCGTATATCTCGAATGAAGACTGTAGATGCTAGATTCTAAATCTTATACTAATCTACATTCTCTACTTACAGAGGTATTTTGTATGCAGTCTAGTAAATAAAAATCAAGTACATTAGTATACTTTTTATCTAGATTCGATGCATAACTAGAAAGTCATGTTTTAAAATTTAAATCTAAATGTTGTCTTTTCTTGATCCACGACATGTCTTCTAGGAAGCCAAAAAAGTGTACATACGGTTGAATAAAATCTCACTGATATAAATCTCCACTGTAAATCAGCCCTAACACAGACTCTATTGCACAAGCAAGCATATTATTTTTCTTAAATAAATATTATTTTCCTGTTTTATAAGTTTTCTTGATTTCTGAAAAGATTGCAACACTGTGGGCATCAATCAGTTTGAACTTTGCGATTGCTCATTTGTCGAAATAATTATTCTGAACTATCACTGCAAATAAAGTTAATATTATTTTCTTGTACATTTTTGTTGAATCTTTTCATTTCACTAGTCTGCATGATGGGCGTATTGTTATAAGCGATATTCAGCTTCTACCTTTATAGTTCCATACGATATTCTGGACACTATTGGTATATTATCACTCGATATTCTTCCAACTTCTGGCATAGTACCACACGATATTCTGCCAGCTGGTCGTGTAGTACCATATAATATTCTACCAGCTGGTCGTATAATATCACACGATATTCTACCAACTGGTCTTATAATACCACACGATATTCTACCAACTGGTCGTATAGTACCACACGATATTCTGCCAACTGGTCGTATAGTACCACACGATATTCTGCCAACTGCTCGTATAGTACCACACGATATTCTGCCAACTGGTCGTATTGTACCACACGATATTCTGTCACAGGTCGTATAGTACCACACGATATTCTGCCAACTGGTCGTATTGTACCACACGATATTCTGTCACAGGTCGTATAGTACCACATGATATTCTGCCAACTGGTCGTTTAGTACCACACGATATTCTGCCACAGGTCGTATAGTACCACACGATATTCTGCCAACTGGTCGTATAGTACCACACGATATTCTGTCACAGGTCGTATAGTACCACACGATATTGTACCAACTGGTCGTTTAGTACCACACGATATTCTGTCACAGGTCGCATAGTACCACATGATATTCTGTCAACTGGTCGTATAGTACCACAGTATTTTCTGTCCACTGCCTATATAGTTCCATACGATATTCTGGACACTGCCCGTTTAGTATCACATGATATTCTGCCATGGTGACCATATTGCTGCACACGATATTCTTTATGACGGCCGTGAAAGCTGTATAGGGCAGCATTACCTCCACTCTCCATGGCTCTCTTATGAATAATTCCAGCCTCTTAAATTGATAAGAAGATATTATTAATAATGCTATAAGATTTTACAGCGGGAAAAGCACCCAAATTACTTGGTCTCAGAGTCCCTCCCTGTCTCTATCTATCTCTTTGAAGCTCTCTTTCTCTCAATCGTGGTTGCCATCCGGTTATTCGAGGAAAACCAGTTTATACCTTTTCAAACGCCCAAAGCAATGAAAAACTAGTCCCATTAGACAACAAATTCTGCTCTCCGGATTAAATAAAAAAACTTATTATCGGTCTATTTTAAAATTCTGTAATAAAACTTCTCGTGGGTTTTTTAACAAAAGTTAATTACCTTTCTCAATGGCCTTATTTCGTTGAAGTACTACAGAATTCTCCACCAGCCTTGAGGCATTTCTATATTGTTAGTCATAGACTGGCACATTACCCCACCAGACTGTGATGGAAAGTGGCCAAATTCTGGATAAAAGTTTGTAGAATTTTGAGCACCGCCTGGTTAGGATGAAATAGGTTTAAAAAAATCTCATTTCTAAAGTAAAGCGTTTATAGTGCGACTGTAGCTTAGAGTATTTGAAAAACAAACCTTGGATGGTGACTGGCGTCATCGGTTGACCTTAGCTAAAGGGTCACTAACCATAGAGTGCTGTTTTTTTCCTACTGTCCCGCTTTTAAACCCTAGATTTGCTTCCTGTAAGCTGCACCTGTCCCTGTCTCGGATATTTACTGTAAAGATATGTCAAAACATGGTCTTGATCTTCGACTGGGGAAGTCTTACGAGTGGACTTCCTTTGGATATTTTTAAATGAAGTTAGTAATCGATAGGTTTGAAGTATGAGTGACCATATAGATCAATAACAAACACGAAGTTAACCTTCTGTTTGAGAAACATTCTCTCTTGCAGCTCCCTATGCAATAAACTTGTCTGAGAAATATGAAGACTACAAGAAATCGATTTCAATTCGGTAAATACAAAACGAAAACTTTGGAAACTATTTTTTTTTCCTTTTTGTCTCTCGTTTTTATGTCGGCACAAATCTTTCAAGCTACACAGTTAAATCAAAATAAAATCAAATCTGCCATATTAAACTGCGCTGTCCCGTGACGTGCATGGAAATTATTTCCAGTTTTATAACCAGAATAATAAAAGAAACTAATGAAGCCGAAACTGTGTGCAACACGGTGTGAAGAAACTGATGAAATACATCGGAACGAGTCGGGGAAAGACCAAAGAGGAGCAACTTATTGCCTCACGTAGACCCAAAAAGAAAAACAATGAAAAAACATTGAAAAAACCCAGGCGATTCTCAACAATCATACAGCCTGGACAGCTACAGTCCTTGCGTACAATCGAAACATGACAAACCGCTTTCCTCAAGTCCTTAAATAACACATTCTTGAAGCAGTCAGGAAAAAGAAGTAAAGAATAAGTCTTCAACACCATTTAAAATAAATGTTCATCATTATGACCAATTTGTCTGAAGACTGAATCATTCAGCTGGTTAGTGATGCAAATTGGCCTTTTAGCGGTTGTCTTTTGTTGGGAAACCTCTTTCATTGATTGCAGAGTTTTACAGGCCTAGCCGTGCAAGTCATTAACTTTCTTCTAAAGAGACTTCAGTGTCGTGCTGGTTAAGACTGAAGTCAGGATTCATTTTTGGATTTGTTAGGGTTAGGGTTAGGGTTAGGGTTACGCTTTACTGTTCAGTCAGTTGTAGTTGTGGTTTGATTTGGAGCGAGGGTTTTGTTTTACTTCGACGGAGGGCTGGAGCGAACATTAGGGTGAGGTTTCAATGTTTAGTAAGGTTAAAGTTGAGGTTGGGGTCAGAGCATAGGTTCTGTTTTACTTCGGGTTAGGGCTGAAGTTTTAACATCAAGGTGAGGTTTCACTGTTTGGTTGAAGTAAAGTTGAGGTTGGGATCAGAGGATATGTTTTTTTAGGCTTTTCTGCGTGTGAGGGCTGGAGTCAAAGCAAGATGAGATTTCAGGTTGGGGTTGGGTCAGAGTAAAGGTTTTAGTTAAGTCGGGATAAGGTTGAGGTTGGGTTTAGAGAATATGTTAAAGCGATCTGCCGCTTAGGGCTGGAGACGATATTTGGGTGTGGTTTCACTGTTTAGTCGGGTTAATTGAGATCAGAGTAAAGGTTTTGTTATACTTTGGTGAGGGCTGGATTCCACTTTAAGGATTCCACTTTCACTGCTTAGTCGGATGAAGGGTGAGGTTGCGGTCAGAGTAAAATTTCTGTTTTACTTCGGGTGGAGGTGAAAGGTTTAGGATTAGTCTTCACTGTTGATCAGGTAAGATGCTGGATATTATCTAGGACCTGACATCAGATCCAAGGGTCTGTGTTGTACCGTTTAATCTTATTCTTATTTGATACAGAAATAAAAAAAAAAAAAACAATAGGTTTATTATCCGTTTCTAGAATTATCCGAAATTCTAACTATAATAGGACGAGGCAATGACCCAGCTTTTAAACTCAAGCCTCGCACACACATCGAGTAATGGCGCATGCACTGAGAAATCTACAGCTCTCACACTCTCAGAAGTTCCGACCATTTCGCAAACATGCGCCAATTCAAATTCTCCTAAAATTGTATAAAGTATCGTACAAAAGAAAACACGATATTTCTTACAACTGTGCTGCAAAAGACTCCGTCCTCTGCATCATTATCTTTCTTAGCTTCATTTTTATTGCACTTTGCTTACTACAGAAAAGGTTTACCAACTCAACATACACGCAACCAGTATGATAAACTTATAATAATCAATATTTAACATTCTGTAATAACTAAACAAATAGATAGATAGATAGATACATAAATATGTGGAAAGACAGATAGCCAGATAGATAGATGGTAAGATAGCTAACTAGCTAGCTAGATAGATAAAAAGAAAGGTAGATAGATAGATAAAAAAATGTAGATAGATTGATAGATAGATATATTACCAAGGAATGATCGGAGCTTATATTATTCTAATCTATGTTATATACCTTTCTGAAACAATCAAATCTCAACATGATCTTTTCTACGAAATTTTTCCAAAAATACGGTTGAAGAGAAAGAAACGGAGGAAAACAACAGAAGAAAAAAACCAAGAATATTTATGAAACATAACAAATAGTTATAAAGTGTTGAAACGATAGGTAGGACCCATAAAAAAGGAGAGAGAGAGAGAGAGAGAGAGAGAGAGAGAGAGAGAGAGAGAGAGAGAGAGAGAGAGAGAGAGAGAGAGAGAGAGAGAGAGAGAGAGACAGACAGACAGACAGACAGACAGACAGACAGACAGACAGACAGAGACAGAGAGAGACAGCCAGACAGAAAGACATACATACACGCATACGAACAGGCAGACAGACACACACAAAGAGACAGAGATAGAGACGGATAAACAGACAGGTAGACAGAATGAAAGAAAAGGCTATTGTGAAAGAGATAGATAGAGAGAATGAAAGAGAACTGTTGTTAAGCATAAAGAATTTCGTACGCCGACCTCTTCAACGACGACCCAATTAGACACGGGACTTAATACTAAAAGTTGTCTCGCGATGTGGTGCTACGGTTCCTCAATTCTGACTTGTTGGATGGCGTCCTGAAGAGGAAGATGACGAAGCTTGTGGCAGGGCAGCAGATAATGAGGATGTTTGGGAGTGCGGTGGATGGTTCCTCGCTCGATTGAAGTCGACACTTGAAGAAGATTACAAAGAAATCTAAAACTGTCGGGGGCGCAACTCTCTGGGACTTGTCGCCCGTCGACATTGATTTCAGCGCGAGGACAATTTACATCAAGACGCCAGTGTAACTTCAAAGACAGGACGGTGAGGGTTAAAAAATAGTCAAGGTGGGTTTACATGAGAAATTAACTGAAAGATTTTGCATTGAAAAGTAGAAAAGAAGTTATGTTACGATGAAGGAGAAACAGAAAGAAAGAAAGAAAGATAAGATAGATAAATAGAACCGGGAAAACCCCTCCACAAAGATAGATACATAAATGGCAAAGCAAAGATAGATGGATAGATAGATAGATAGATAGTTAGATAGATAGATAGATTAGATAGATAGAAAGATAGATAAATAGATAGATAGATAGATAGATAGATAGATAGATAGATAGATAGATAGATAGATAGATAGATAGATAGATAGCTAAATAAATACACAAAGGTTTTTCTTTTTTGTTTTTTGTAGAATATAGCTCCCAAGTACGAAGTCAAAATCTATTGCATGAAGTTCTTTGTACTCTCAAATTGATGACCCTGGAATTTTATTCGCTTTCATGATTAAGGCTGTACAAGCAAAAAGGAAAATTCGTTTTCAAAAGGAAAGAAAGTAATAACATATTTTAAGGGAATGAATTTTATCTTTAGATTTCCTATAAATTTATCTATTTTTCGTCATTGAAACTAATTTTCTGTCTTTACATATTGTTTCACTGGATGGCTTAGCTACCCCCACTTATGGAAATCGACAGAACAGAAACCGGACTCTCAAAGCAATGGAAGGTTGATAAAAAAAACATTGGTAGGTCGAGTAAAGAAGGGTAGCAGCGACGACAAAAATAACAACGCGACAGCTTTCGTGACTTTGAAGTATCTGTGAGTTGAGTCGAGTGTGTTTAGGGTCTGCGTGAGAAAGTTAAGGGTTTGTGAGAGTGTGTTTAAGGACTGTATGGGTCTATGTGAGTGTGTTTATTGCCTGTGTGAGTATGTTTAGGGTCTGTGTGAGTCTGTTTAGGGTGTGTGTGAGTTTATGATCTGTGTGAGTGAGTTAAGGGTCTGTGGGTGTGCTTTTAAAGTCTGCCTGAGTGTATTCAGAGTCCGGGAGAGTGTGTTTAGGGTCTGTGTGAGTGTGCCTAGGGTCTGTTTGAGTGTGATTAGGGTCTGTGTGAGTGTGCTTAAGGTTTGTGTGACTGTGCTTAGGGTCTGTTTGAGTGTATTTAGGGTCTGTGTGAGGGTGTATGGGGTATGTGTGTTTTTAGAGTCTGTGTAAGGGTGTTTAAGGTCTGTATGAGTGTGCTTAGGATATGTGTGAGGGTGTTTAGGGTCTGTATGAGTGTGTTTAGGGTATGTGCGAGTGTATTTAGAGTATGTGTGAGGTTGTTTAGGATATGTGTGAGGGTGTTTAGGGTCTGTATGAATGTGTTTAGGGTATGTGTGAGTGTATTTAGAGTCTGTGTGAGGGTGTTGAAGGTCTGTATGAGTGTGTTTAGGGTATGTGTGAGCGTATTTAGAGTCTGTGTGACGGTGTTAGGGTCTGCTGGGTGTTTTTAGGGTATGTGTGAGTCTGTTTAGAGTCTGTATGAGGGTGTTTAGGGTCTGTGTGTGTTGGAGGGGACTCAACTAAAATGCTTCTAGAGAAGCTATGAACTAAACGGAATCACAATGGACATCGGAAATCCCCGGAGGGATGCTCTCCTTCTGACTTGGCACGCGAGTCTGATCAGGTCCCCGGGAAAAAGCAGGTCAAACCTCTCTCTCTCTCTCTCTCTCTCTCTCTCTCTCTCTCTCTCTCTCTCTCTCTCTCTCTCTCTCTCTCCTTTTCTTTATTGAGGGAACTTTCTGTAAACAAACTTGTGCTAAAAACTAATCGTTAGTAGGATAAGTATACTTTAATTCAAAGAAAGATAACAACAATACACAATGGTTGAAGTGATTAGACATCTGATGAGCTGCCGTACTCGAACATAAATAATAGAGCAATACATTACTGTGGTAAATAATTTGTCCTAAATACTGCTCTACAAGATCACACTTTTTGTAAAAAAGAAAAAGTGTTAACGAAAAACTCATTCTAAGCCATTCTTCATGAAAACTGATAAAGCGTTTTAGATTTACTGGACTCGTCGGACCAGAGAGTTGGTTGTTTGAGGCAGTGCGGTGTCGAGGTCAGCGGTTGAAGATTTACATAGTTCTATCTCATTCTCTTTGTTTGGAGACTCCAGCATCGCAGCTTCCCCTTCTTCTCAACAGTTGTTGAAACTTTAATGAAGGGAAAAAACTTACTTCGTTTTACGAATAGTTACCTTATTTCGTGAAATTTACATCTGTTTATAGACCTTTTAAATATTCATTATAAAATAAAATAGGGCATCTATGAATTACTGCAAAACACTACATCTTTAAGCACGGTTTTGCGGAATATATTGCCATAAGATGGGTTTTGAGCAGAATATCAAAACAGAGTAGCAAAGTGCAGATGTAAATGATTTCCTCCCTTGAAGTCGTTGGGAGCTAAGTTCAGAGGCAAACAGAAATAGTTCCAACATATTAGGTGTTTTCAAGAAAAGCTGGTGTATAAGCTATTTGAGAAGTGTAGAGGTAACCAACTTCGGAGACTAATGTTTTCTGCATTGTTCGTCTAACAGTAAGATTGTGGATAGTTTTGAAAAGATATAAAAGACAAGAGTTCAATCACATAATTTAATACAAATTTTTAGCAAAATGATGGCGGAGGTTTGTCTACCTGAATTTGGTCAAACACATGATATTGAGGATGATTAAAAAATGTGACCCTCTCCCCCTCCCCACAAAGAAAAAAATGGATGAAGACCTGTAACCTTAGATTTGGATCTTGGCCTTCATCCAACATGAAGTTTGTGGACAACAGATCTGATTAAAACACGTAAACTATAATTGTATTCGCTATTAAAAGCATCTTGCTATTTTCAATTTTGCATAAAGAAAAACGACTAATTCTGTACTCTCCCAATCTTTTTTTAGATCCTTTTAAACGTTTATTAAAAGTCTGTGAAGCGCATAAAAATGCAATTCCCCACGGGAATTCTTAGCAGCGCAGTTATTTCTACTTACGTCATGATTGTGAATGTTTTTAAAAAAATCTGTACATAGATTTGGATTTTACAGAAGTAGTTAAATATTCCTATTCTTTATCAACATATAGGATCTATTTGTCAGATCAAATTCAAAGGGGAAATCAGAGCTTACTTTGGTATTGCATTCCATCATTTTAGTTGACGAATGCATATTACATTCGTTTTTTAAGCTTATAATTCATTAAGCCATTCTTCCAAAAGCTTCTCAAGTATATACAACTGACTTCCAAAAACTTGTCAGCAAACGAAAAACTGCTTTTTACAAACTTTCAACTAGTGAAAGTATATCATAAAACAAAAAAAAGGCTTCATCATATTATATCTTATATAAAACTGTAATAGTTTTTCAACCAACAAAAATAGACTCATCATTATATTTATATCTTCTCGGTTAATCAATGAAATGTTATCAAGAAACAAAATGAAGTCAAATCAGTAGAAATAAAATTAGCAGGAACATCTTAATTAAGGCGAAGGAACGAACTGGGCGCATTGAGAGATTTAAAAGAAAAAACAAAAACATACGGTTATTCCGACAGATATCTTCTGATGAAATAAAACAATTATTTAGTTTTTGTCCTTTAATCACCCTCTGGAAAGATTCTGGGGTGACATTATTATTTTTTATTTGTTATCTAAATTTTGCAATAAACGTATTTCTTTCTTGCACGTCACAGTGCATTGTTTGTCACCAATGGTAACATTAGGAGGATCAAAACAATTACCATGCTTAATAATTCATCCCATGGTAATTGATTCATAGATTAAAAGTAACCTAGCGACCTATCTCTTTTAAACATTTCAAATATAGAAAGCAAACATGAAAGGGTTAAAGCTTAAAAGAGATGGAAATGTTTTATCTGGCAGTGTTTTAGACACGTGGAAATACGAGAACGACGACCGGGGCAAAAAAAAAGTTGCATAAGAGAAATTCAAGAGATTTATTACTTCAACAGATCATCACTATCGCCACACACCTGAATGGGCAGTGTCTTCTCCAGGATTAAACGGTTCACCAAATTATATTACATTGATCGATATTTGCTAATAAATAAATGGCTATATTAAAAGTTTTCAAATTTCCAGAAGATTTTAATTAAGGTTTAGGTATTGAAGATGATATGAATAAAGGCTACGTACGATTTATATTTTTTATATCGCATAAAAAAGACACGTAGAAGGATATAAAACTAAAAAAAAAGAGGCTGTCTGATTCCCCCCTCTTTGTTTCGTTTTAAACCATTTTTTTAATTTTATTTGTTGTCCTGCAGTGTTTACAAGGCAAGCTTTTGGTATATTCACCCGGGGCTTTCATTATCTAAGTTTACAATGGCACGAGGTTCTAAATCTAGATCCAGTTCAGCGTTCACAAGTTGTATGAGACTTTTGTATGGTCTATCTGTAAGATCGTTTTAAGCCCAAAGAGATGTGCACATTTTCCGACACAGACTCTGAAGCCTGCAACACAAGGTGTCAGAAGTCTCCTCAGTGGGCACAACATGTCGGCTGTAGCTGCCCAGGATCTCTCTTATCTTCCATACAAGGATCTTGACCTTCAAGCACGTCGTGGTAATCAACTCAGTAAACGAAACATAGACAGAGGAGTGGCCCATACCGGTACGCAAAATTTCTTGCCTGGTGCAACCCATTAACTTGCAATTATTTCGCTAATGAGACCTCTCCGTATCAGCTACTCCATCTCTCTCTCTCTCTCTCTCTCTCTCTCTCTCTCTCTCTCTCTCTCTCTCTCTCTCTCTCTCTCTTTCTTTCTACCTCTCTCTCTCACTCTTTCTCTTCTCTGTTTATTTCTCTCTTGAACAAGTACATACAACAACGCTGAAAAAATTCTTAAAGGTGTCAATCCACTCTTCAAACACTCTACTTTATGGTTAAACAGCAAGATACCCATTGTGTATTAACCACAAAATACGCTGTGTAAAATATTGGCTGAAATTGCTGAAATCGCATGAGACAAGAATTCCCAAACAAGCATATGAGATGATGAGAAGAATGAGTGAGAAGAATGTTAATTCGTGGATAACTGATTTGAAATATTTTCTGTATTCAAATGGTTTTGGATGTGTATGGCTATTTCAGAGTGTTGGAAATGAAAAAGCATTTTGTAATTCGCTTAAAGAAAGACTGTGTGATGCAAAGTTGGTATGGAAAATTAACCTCAGATCGTCACCTACATTTCTACTCATCATTTAAATCTATGATCTACCTAAATTCATTCCTTTTACATAGAACCCTACCTTTCTCGCTACAAACAACACTAATAAGATTCAGGCTAGGTGTATCGAATATACTGTGTCATAAATACAAGTATTCCAACAATATAAATATACATTTATGCCCTCTATGTAAAAAGGATATTGAAGATGAACACCATATATTATTAGTTTGCAAGGTATACGAGAATTTGCGCTTGACATACCTACCTGAGAAATTTCTGAAAAACAGATGCACGTTCAATTCAAGCCTTTTTATGTCAAACGAAAATTACCAATTCCACGTCGCGAAATATTTGTATCATTCCATTAAACTTAGAGATCATTTTGTGAAGATGGATTCTGAGAGTGTTTGAGAAGAGCAAATTGTGTATGTTCTATGTTAATGATATTGAGATGTAAAAATGTAAAATGTTATTCTAAATTGTTTAATTTCATTTTATGTTTGTGAAGGGTGAGAAACCCAACAAATAAACAATCAATCAATCAATCAATCAATCTCTCTCTATCTTTCTCTCTCTCCATCTCTCCCTGCTTTTCTCTATTCCTCTCTTCCCCTCTCTCTCTCTTCTCTCTTTCTTTCTTTCTCTCTGTATCTTTCTCTCTCTCTGCCTCTCTCTTTCTCTTTCTCTGTCTCTCTATCTTTCTCTCTGCCTATTTGCTCACCCCCTCCTCTCTCTACCTTTCTCTCTATATCTTTCTCTCTCTCTCTGCTTCTCTCTTTCTCTTTCTTTGTCTCTCTATCTTTCTCTCTGCCTATTTGCTCACCCCCTCCTCTCTCTCTACCTTTCTCTCTCTCCGTCTCTCTCTCTTTCTCTCTCTCTGCCTTTCTCTATTCCTCTCTCCCTCTCCCCACAGTCTAAACATTAATGATTTGTGAAAGGCCACGAGATTACAAACACCATTAGCAGAAAAGGACATTTAGAACATACGACCTGAAATAACGACCAGTCATGTTTGCCTTTTACTATTTGGAGAGTCTGTAAAATAGTCCATAAATGAAAATGATGAATGCTGCCAACTAGATGGTTCACATTGTTTCCCTCAGCCTTCGTGAACAGCCAGTAATGAAACTCACCATTTAGCGTATAATAATTACAAAAGAACCGAAAGACATCAACTAAAAACACGTGCCCCGGGAAAGCCTGCCATCAAATTAAAGCAAAAAATGCTCACCAATCCTTTTTTGCTATTGCAATAGAAATTGTGTGAGTCAGCCAGAATACGATATGCATTGGCCTCGCAACCTGCCAATTATAACTGACTGAGATGAAAACACAGAGAACGATATAATTAAGCGATCAAGAGAGCGTCTACCGCAGTAGAATAATATTTTATTCTATATAATTTATAGAAGACAAAGTGAAAGCTACAATGAGCCGACACTTCTTGGAAGAGGACTTTTTGGATTGGTTTGTGAGATGTTGTCTTGGTGCAAATGTACCAAAAAAACTTGTAAAAGAATCGGCAGTACACATTAAGAATCAAGGAGAGATATTGTGCATACTCTCTAGAAAGAGACACCTCCAATCATGCAATGCAATTTTACTTTCAGCTAATTTGTTTGTCAACGCTTCTCTACAACAAGATGATCTCAGGGGTGTTCTAACACATCGAACACGTCTTCCAGCATGGCGCAGCTTTAAAATGATGAGCCCCAAAACTCTCTCTCTCTCTCTCTCTCTCTTTCTCTCTCTTTCTCTCTCTTTCTCTCTCTCTCTCTTTCTCTCTCTTTCTCTCTCTTTCTCTCTCTTTCTTTCTCTCTCTTTCTCTCTGTCTCTCTCTCTGTCTCTCTTTCTCTCTCTTTCTCTCTCTCTCTTTCTCTTTCTCTCTCTCTGTCTGTCTCTCTCTCTGTCTGTCTGTCTGTCTCTCTCTGTCTCTCTGTCTCTCTCTCTGTCTGTCTGTCTGTCTGTCTGTCTGTCTGTCTGTCTCTCTCTCTCTTTCTCTCTCTGTCTCTCTCTCTGTCTCTCTCTCTGTCTGTCTGTCTGCCTCCCTCTCTCTCTCTCTCTCTCTCTCTCTCTCTCTCTCTTCCCCTCCGCCTCGATGTCGCACGGTCGAACCCAGAGAAATATCCCTGCGGATATCAGTGCGAGAGCCACCAGTCTCCTGAGATTCTGGTAAGAGAGACAAGACTCAACAAAAGAACACGTCAATTATTATTAGCAATCAACCTGGATATGCTTTATGAAAAAACAACAAACAACAATGTCACCACAAGCATCAAGTACATACATACGGACCGATAACAATTTCACCTGCCAACAAAATATCGCTGTGGAATATAATCACGTACTTCATCTCCAGAGTAGGATTGGTCAAATTACTACAAAGAGACATTGCCATCATATCATGGGATATCATTGTCCATAATAAAGAAACTAATATAGAATTAATTAGGAAACTATTTTCACACTATCATATTTCCAGAGGAATAAACAATAGCTATAGCAATCTAATGAATCTAGAGCCTTCAAGAAGATTGTTATTGTAAGGCCAATACATTAGGATAAGAGACAACTATCACTGGAGCAATTAATTTTTATCTTCCAAGGATTGAGAAGCTTGTAAGAAAGCCTCAAATCAGTCAGAGGGGCACTGGTCAACCTGAACCATCGCTGCTACTAGAAGAATCCAAGTTTTGCTTGGAGATTAGCCACGAATCTGAAACAACAGAGGCGAAAAATATCAGCTGCGTATCCTTCCTAAAGACATTAAATCAGACAGACTTTCAAGTTGCTGCTGCGGAACATATTTCAACTTCTGGAGAAGCCCGCAATAGTAGTTGTCAACGACACCCAAAGTCTCTCCTGGAGTCTTAAACGGGGACACAGCGACGCGAATAAGTAGGAAAAAGATTAGAGGACAGGCAGTAAGATATCCCAAGTCTTGTTGTTATACATAAAATAGTGCGAGTCTAGGGGAAACAGAAGATATAAATAAAACTTTCTGTGAAAACCTGACAGTAGCACATGAGATTAACTAAAACTATATCTCCCAGTCGAATTCTTTTCTCGACTTTTAGTGATCAGATTAATAAAGATCGCTTGGTATTAAACAGATATTTTAGAGCATGAAAAGGATATATAGATAGATAAGGATTTTTAAAACCAAATAAAGCTAACTATTCATATTGCTTTACGTGCCAGCAGAACCTATTTCCCGAAAACAACCGCAATTTTTATAGCAACATTGAGTTCGAGGCCACTTGACTCCTGATGTAGTAATTACCAAAAAAATCTCCAGTCGAATTTTATCTTGATTTTCTTCGAACAGTCTTTTCTTTGTGACTATTTATTAGTTCTACTAACTGTAGGTAACTCTCTAAAGTAGATAGGAAGAGCTCAGCATATTAAGTCTTAGTGATATGTCGTCATTTCGTCTTCATATGAGAGGGCAATAAATTTGTATCCTTTTAAAACTGATTTTTATTAAAAATCCAAATTTTTTTTTTTTCGAAGAAAATCCAACCCAGAATGATTTTGCTTATATCAAACTTTGATTCTAAAATCAAATAAAAAGGAAATAATAATTTTAAAAAATGTATTAAATTATTTGAATTAAGTAAAAAAAAAAAACAAAAACAAAAAATACTGAGCACGGTACAAGCTATTATTAATGCTGTTTAAAAAATCGATAAAAAAATTACAGCTTAAATTGAGATCATGGCATCTCACTTTTATTTTGTTTAAAAATATGTTGAATCAATTACTTTACTTCAGTTAATGCATTGGAAAAATGAAGCGAGAAAAAGAAAGAAACAGAGAGAGGAAGAGGGAGAAAGGGAGATAGAGGGAGACAGAGAGAGAAGAGAGAGAAGAGAGAGATTATCTTCTATTGAAATCCATCATTTTATTCTACCTTGGCCTCTTCACACACAAATTTAAAACTCTAGCCTGTGGTAGCCTTAGTCCAAACATATCATCATAAGCCACAGTTCTTTTTTTTTTTCAGAAGTTTTTTTATTGATTGCACATCACAGCTGTTTCCATGCTTGTGCTAGAATTAATCCGATTTGAGTATCCATTCTATAAAAAAGTATTATAAAAGCGGATTCATGCTCTAAATGAACATCTTTTTGTTTTGTTTTTGAATACTTATAATCGAATTACAAAGTAGTTTTGTTACTGAATCGAGTTAACATTTAATCTTTTGTTAATATTATCGATTCCACAAGATTATCCTCTTATCGATATTGATTAAGCTTCACCCTTCCCCCCCCTCCCCCCGCTGTTAGGACTTGCTGAGTCGATGAATGCAACACTCCATTCTAATTTGTTCCAGAGGTTGACTTGAAAATGGATTTCGATCCAACCAGGTCTTACACCACCGCTCTGCATTCAAGCAGTCTAGTCTCAATCTGTCCTGCAATGTCCCCAATCTGTTTAGTTGTAAGCCCCTTGTCAGTGCAACTTCTTTACATTTTAAGATGCTTTTGGTACAGTGTTATGACTATTTGATCTCTTTTTTTAATAACGTTAATTGTCAAGGTATGTCGACATTAAATAGTTTCAGTTAACGCACAGCTGTTCACAAAAAGTTTTTTCTTCTTGGCCAAGAAGGCTGGAAAGGCAGTTTGTAAAAGCTTTGAAGCCGTGCTTTTGCAAGGAATGTAGAATTTTTTTTTTTGGTTTTGCTTGGTGAGTTTTCTAGAAGAAATTATAAAGATTAACCCCATTTCTGTAAATGTGGTTTTTTGATGTGATAACTTTTTGTTATTCCTCCCTCAGTAACCCTTCGTTTAGGGTATTAAAGTGTTTAAACTCGCTGTAATACTTCACCATTCAACAAATTAATATTATACCAATTCATCGCTGGCAATTTCTGATGCAATTTAACTTGTTAACAAGGACATTAAAGGAAGGATGTTGTTAAAAAATCGTAATCTGTGCAATCATTGAGGTCATTGTCTTGGTCTGAAGACACTGGCTTACTGAATGTGGCTGATTGAACTGCCTCTAAATATATTCAACCTTGAGCAAAGGAGCGATTTTTCTGGAAGTCGAGTCTATGCAGTGCTAAAAAAGCGAATGCGATGCAAATCTGGATCATTGACTGACATCTCTGATAGTATAATTGCTTGACAGAGAGACAAAGGTATAGACTCATAACTCACGGCATGGACCGATTAAGCTTCGCCAACAGCCCTGCTCACTCTCTCTCTCTAGGGCTGTCGTTTAAAAATGAAAACTAAAAATAATCGTCCTTATCATATTGATTTTAAGAACCATATTGCTCTCCCTACTAAAGAATAGAAACTTAAAGGAAAAAAAAACAGATTCTGATAGTTGGTGCACTGCACCGATCGAATCCCGCCAGCAAAAATGAAAACTGATAATGGCGAGACTTCCCATGATCCCCTGAAAATTTGTTTTATTTTAAATGACTCAAACCGTTTAAAAAAAAATTTTTTTTTAAAAGTCTATATAATGTGACTGAACAAAAGAACAATTTTTACAGGAATGATTAAAATTAATTTTCGGAACCATATACGTAATGTCCCACACTCTGCCATCTGACCTCATCTCCAAGGACGTTGATCGTTTATGTAACAAAGACCGCTGTTCAGTAATCTCATACTGTACGAATTTTTCATGTAACATTTCACACTCACTTGTTTCAATAATTCTTTTCAACAATATTGTGTATCTTGGTGGATCACAATTACACAATGGCATTACTTCTCATACCTTTCAATTCTTCATTAATCAAAATTTGTCCGTCACTTGCCCCATCTTGCAGTATATCCATATTTCGTCCATCACTATAATTCGTCATTCACATGTCCCATCTCTCAATATCCGAATTTCTATCTTAACTTTCATTACAGTCACCTGACCCAATCTCCCAATATCCCTTTTTTTATTATTTAACTATACTTCATCAATCACTGTCCCCATCTTTGAATATCCGGATTCCTTCCTCAGCTATAACTACTCAGTCACTTGCCGCATTCTCTCAGTATCCAAATTTCTGCCTCACTGCTCCATCTTTCAATATCTACATTTCTGCCTCACTGCTCCATCTTTCAATATCTACATTTCTTCCTCACTGCTCCATCTTTCAATATCTACATTTCTTCCTCACTGCTCCATCTTTCAATATCAACATTTCTTCCTCACTGCTCCATCTTTCAATATCTACATTTCTTCCTCACTGCTCCATCTTTCAATATCAACATTTCTTCCTCACTGCTCCATCTTTCAATATCTACATTTCTTCCTCACTGCTCCATCTCTCAATATCTACATTTCTGCCTCACTGCTCCATCTTTCAATATCTACATTTCTTCCTTACTGCTCCATCTTTCAATATCTACATTTCTGCCTCACTGCTCCATCTTTCAATATCAACATTTCTTCCTTACTGCTCCATCTTTCAATATCAACATTTCTTCCTTACTGCTCCATCTTTCAATATCAACATTTCTTCCTCACTGCTCCATCTTTCAATATCTACATTTCTTCCTCACTGCTCCATCTTTCAATATCTACATTTCTTCCTCACTGCTCCATTTTTCAATATCAACATTTCTTCCTTACTGCTCCATCTTTCAATATCAACATTTCTGCCTCACTGCTCCATCTTTCAATATTAACATTTCTTCCTCACTGCTCCATCTTTCAATATCAACATTTCTTCCTCACTGCTCCATCTTTCAATATTAACATTTCTTCCTCACTGCTCCATTTTTCAATATCAACATTTCTTCCTCACTGCTCCATCTTTCAATATCAACATTTCTTCCTTACTGCTCCATCTTTCAATATCAACATTTCTGCCTCACTGCTCCATCTTTCAATATCTACATTTCTGCCTCACTGCTCCATCTTTCAATATCTACATTTATTCCTTACTGCTCCATCTTTCAATATCTACATTTCTGCCTCACTGCTCCATCTTTCAATATCTACATTTCTTCCTTACTGCTCCATCTTTCAATATCAACATTTCTGCCTCACTGCTCCATCTTTCAATATCAACATTTCTTCCTTACTGCTCCATCTTTCAATATCAACATTTCTGCCTCACTGCTCCATCTTTCAATATCTACATTTCTTCCTTACTGCTCCATCTTTCAATATCTACATTTCTTCCTTACTGCTCCATCTTTCAATATCAACATTTCTTCCTTACTGCTCCATCTTTCAATATCTACATTTCTTCCTCACTGCTCCATCTTTCAATATCTACATTTCTTCCTCACTGCTCCAATTTTCAATATCTACATTTCTTCCTCACTGCTCCATCTTTCAATATCAACATTTCTTCCTCACTGCTCCATCTTTCAATATCAACATTTCTGCCTCACTGCTCCATCTTTCAATATCTACATTTCTTCCTCACTGCTCCATCTTTCAATATCTACATTTCTTCCTCACTGCTCCATCTTTCAATATCTACATTTCTTCCTCACTGCTCCATCTTTCAATATCTACATTTCTTCCTTACTGCTCCATCTTTCAATATCTACATTTCTTCCTCACTGCTCCATCTTTCAATATCTACATTTCTTCCTCACTGCTCCATCTTTCAATATCTACATTTCTTCCTTACTGCTCCATCTTTCAATATCTACATTTCTTCCTCACTGCTCCATCTTTCAATATCTACATTTCTTCCTCACTGCTCCATCTTTCAATATCTACATTTCTTCCTCACTGCTCCATCTTTCAATATCTACATTTCTTCCTTACTGCTCCATCTTTCAATATCTACATTTCTTCCTCACTGCTCCATCTTTCAATATCTACATTTCTTCCTTACTGCTCCATCTTTCAATATCTACATTTCTTCCTTACTGCTCCATCTTTCAATATCTACATTTCTTCCTCACTGCTCCATCTTTCAATATCTACATTTCTTCCTTACTGCTCCATCTTTCAATATCAACATTTCTTCCTTACTGCTCCATCTTTCAATATTAACATTTCTTCCACACTGCTCCATCTCTCAATATCTACATTTCTGCCTCACTGCTCCATCTTTCAATATCTACATTTCTTCCTTACTGCTCCATCTTTCAATATCTACATTTCTGCCTCACTGCTCCATCTTTCAATATCAACATTTCTTCCTTACTGCTCCATCTTTCAATATCTACATTTCTTCCTTACTGCTCCATCTTTCAATATCTACATTTCTTCCTTACTGCTCCATCTTTCAATATCTACATTTCTTCCTCACTGCTCCATCTTTCAATATCTACATTTCTTCCTTACTGCTCCATCTTTCAATATCAACATTTCTTCCTCACTGCTCCATCTTTCAATATCTACATTTCTTTCTTACTGCTCCATCTTTCAATATCTACATTTCTTCCTTACTGCTCCATCTTTCAATATCTACATTTCTGCCTCACTGCTCCATCTTTCAATATCTACATTTCTTCCTTACTGCTCCATCTTTCAATATCTACTTTTCTTCCTTACTGCTCCACCTTTCAATATCTACTCGTACATTTCTTCCTTACTGCTCCATCTTTCAATATCTACATTTCTTCCTCACTGCTCCATCTTTCAATATCTACATTTCTTCCTTACCGTTCCATCTTTTTATACCCGTAGTTCTTCTTTAACAGCCATTTCTCTATCTCCTATACTAGCTCATACTGTTCTGGTTTCTCTCATCCTTGAATCGATGAGTCGGCATGCAATGAATTATCCTTCACGATTTATTTCATTTTGAAACATTTTTTTTTCAGAACGTATGCATCCGTTGCCACTTTTTCGTCCCTCAGTCATTGATTGAAAAGTCCTAAGCTTAGTCTATGATTATGTGTTTCAAAACAAAAAGGCCAACAAAGGCTTGCAAAATTTAACCCGGTAGGTCTCTCGAAATAATTAATTGCATCACATCATACGCAGTTGTCTTATTACTCTCGCTCTAGGAGTTAAAGGAAAGTGATAGGGAATTAATCAGCGTTTTCTTTAATCTGATACATAACAAACCATACTCGATAGATTGAAATCTGCATGCAATCGTTTATCGTAGAGTTATAAACCATTTGAAATGCTGTGAAAAAGTATAAACGGACATCCGAAAATTAGCATTGTACTGACCATCTACAAATTAATGTGAGAAGGACAAAAAGATGTTTTTATATTTTTGGAAAAAACAAAAAAAGCAAAAGCAAAAACAAAAAAAAAACGAAACATAACGAAGATGACTTTTTGAAAATTTTTTAGGCGGGTGGGGGCGAAAACAGACACTAAACATAACTATCACTCTGTGTTAAAGACTTTAAGGTCAGCAAGTTCAAACGGGAGCGAATCATAGCTGTTAAGCGAGAAGAAGAAACAAACAGCTCAAGTAGGAACTCCACGCATCAAATGTTTTCACCAAACCGACACAACGTAACTATGGTTTCGCTACACATCTCAACTCATTTCAAGCTGACAAAACTATTAATTTTAGTCGACATGTTTTACACATCAGTATTTCTTGTATGACTGTCTATTTCTGTCTCTTTCTCTTCATCTCTTTCACTCTCTCTCTCTCTCTCTCTCTCTCTCTCTCTCTCTCTCTCTCTCTCTCTGTCTCTCTCTCTGTCTCTCTCTCTCTTTTTTTTTTCCTCTAATAGCCTGAGATGGGAATGCAAGGGTTTGAGATATCATTAAATGACTATCATTCTGAAATAGGTTTTAAATTTACAAATGGAGGCGTCGAAACCCTTCAAATATCATTTAACTCATTAAAACTTAAGCACAACGTGCATTAAAAGAAAAAAGAATTTTGTTTAGATACCAACTGATGAAGTCTCATAGCTCTGAGAAAATAAGACCAATAGGAGATAAAAACAAAAGATAATTATCTTAAGTAATGTCTATTACAACCTCAGCATGTACATGACAATAAATAGAACAAATGTTATCGTGTGTAAAAAATACTGATAAGCATTCTCTTTCTTATTATACTGAAACGATTCTAGATTCCTGCAATTTATTCTTTCTTAAATTTGTATCATAGATTTGTCGTTATAACCAACTTTTTAAAATTAATGTATTCTATAAAAACGAATTTTTTTTACAATTTTCTTTCAGCATAATTCAGTGCACCCACAAGCCCAAAAATGAAATTTTATACAATACAAAACTTATATTTTAACTTTAACTTTTTATTTATAGGTTGGATGGTTCAAAACCTCCAAAATGTTACATGCATGACATTAGTGAACTTTAAAAACAAATATACCTGAAAGTTATGATATATTTTTGCTTGTAAACATCAACCATTTGTCTATATAGTTCAGACTAGTTTATCGTTTAATCTTTCAAAAGTCCTTTTTATACAACTTCTCTTTTAGAGTCTGTAAAAATGAACCCATTCAACTGTTGAACTCTAAATTTAAAAGAGATTAAAGCAATTGGCAGATTTTTCTATCACCATCATGTCGCGAAATATTTAATTTGCTTCTTAATATAAATGCGAGCGAAAATTTGCCAAATTGTTTCAAGCACGGTTTCTTTGATGGTCTTCTTTACCACCTGCGCAAACAATTACATCAACTTCTGCTATTTTTTATGCTCAATTTGTGCTAAATTTACCATCCTCTGTCCTTTCACAAGCGTTAGTCTTTTGTACCGGGTTTCTAATCTCATCAGATTCTCTCATTTGCTTTTTCTTACTTCATCGGACTTTTCGAGTTCTGATTCTCTCCGTTGATTGTCACTACTGCAACAGAGTTCTGGAATTCTGATTCTCTCCGTTGATTGTCATTACTGCAACAGAGTTCTGGAATTCTGATTCTCTGCTTTGCTTATCCTTGCTTCATCAGACTTTTCAAGCTTTGATTATTTCCCTTGCTTGTCCATACTTCATCAGACTTTTCAAGCTCTGCTTCTTTCCCTTGCTTGTCCATACTTCATCAGTCTTCTCAAGTTCTGATTATTTCCCTTGATTGTCCTTACTGCAACAAAGTTTTTGAGTTCTGATTCTCTCCCTTGCTGGACCTTACTTCATCAGACTTCTTGAGTTCTTATTCTCTCCCTTTCTCTTCCTTACCTCTGCAGACTTATAAAGTTCTGATTCTCTCCTTTCCTTACTTCATCAGACTTCTCGAGCCCTAATTCTCTCCCTCACTTGTCCTTGCTTTATCAGACTTCTCGAGCCCTGTTTCTCTCCTTTGCTTGTCCTTACTTCATCAGACTTCTCGAGCCCTGATTCTCTCCTTGCTTGTCCTTACTTCATCAGACTTCTCGAGCCGTGATTCTCTCCTTTGCTTGTCCTTACTTCATCAGACTTCTCGAGCCCTAATTCTCTCCCTCACTTGTCCTTACTTCATCAGACTTCTCGAGCCGTGATTCTCTCCTTTGCTTGTCCTTACTTCATCAGACTTCTCGAGTTCTAATTCTCTCCCTTACTTGTCCTTACTTCATCAGACTTCTCGAGCCGTGATTCTCTCCTTTGCTTGTCCTTACTTCATCAGACTTCTCGAGCCCTAATTCTCTCCCTCACTTGTCCTTACTTCATCAGACTTCTCGAGCCGTGATTCTCTCCTTTGCTTGTCCTTACTTCATCAGACTTCTCGAGTTCTTATTCTCTCCCTTACTTGTCCTTACTTCATCAGACTTCTCAAGTTTTTATTCTCTTCCTTGCTTGTCCTTACTTCATCAGACTTCTCGAGCCCTGATTCTCTCCGTTGCTTGTCCTTACTTCATCAGACTTCTCGAGCCCTGATTCTCTCCGTTGCTTGTCCTTACTTCATCAGACTTCTCGAGCCCTGATTCTCTCCGTTGCTTGTCTTTACTTCATCAGACTTCTCGAGTTCTTATTCTCTCCCTTACTTGTCCTTATTTCATCTGACTTCTCAAGTTTTTATTCTCTTCCTTGCTTGTCCTTGCTTTATCAGACTTCGCGAGTTCTTATTCTCCATTTCTTTGTCCTTACCCCATCAGACATCTCAAGCTTGTATTCTCTCCCTTGCCTGTCCTGAAATTTGGCACCCTCCGCTGTCTCTTGTTTCCTAACCAAACTGATGTGCCTGAACATAATTAGTAAATGTTCCAACAGATATATTTACTCAGCACTCAGCTTATAGAGCCTATAGCATATTGTATTACTAGACCACCTAACATCCATACCTTTCCGGCTAATAATGAACATCTTCAAATGGAAATAGACATCAAAGAATTTTGACACTTTTAGTGCTTTCTCTCGCTTCGTCTCTGTCTCTTTCTTTCTTTCTCTCGTTCTTTTTGTCGCTCGCTCCTCTCTATCTCCTCCCTCTCTCTCACTCTGAGTGTCTCCCTCTTTCTTTTTCTCTGCCTCTCTCCCTCTCTCTATCCCTCCTCACTCTCTGTCTCTATCTCCACTTCCCCACCCCCATCCCTTTCTCTCTCTCTCTCTCTCTCTCTCTCTCCCCCTCTCTCTGCCTCGTTTACCCTCTCTCTCTCTCTCTCTCTCTGCCTCTTTTACCCCCTCTCTCTCCCTCTTTATCTCTCTCTGTCGCTCTTCATATTTGTATCCCCTCTCTCTCCCTCTTTGTCTATCTCTGTCGCTCTTCATCTTTATATACCCTCCTCTCTCTCTCTGCCTCTGTCTCTCCCTGCCACCACCACCACCTCTCTCTCTCTCTCTCTCTCTCTCTCTCTCTCTCTCTCCTAGCTTGCCTACCCCAGAGCTGACCTGTAATTATCTTCCAGCTCACAGAGCGAGGTCAGCTAGTCCTCTCTGCTCACCATTCTCCTCATGAAGCGACCACCCCTCAAAGAGTGAGAACGTGATCTGACTCAAAACGTCGCTGATTGTTTTGGGTAGAGAAGAATCAAAATATGGCGGTGAGGATAATGGGCTGGGTACACTGGATCTCCTCTACAGATTGGTTAAAGGTAGAAATAATCTCTGGGTCCTTGTTTACATAACGCTAATTCTCATTAATCTTAGCGCAGGCAGTGAGAACTGCTACAGTAAATTCCAACCAATGGGCCTTTCTGAACTCCGGAAAGGGAGTTTACACGGTTTGTATAATTTTATCATACGCACAAAATCTCCTATATCCGAAATGAAATGTTTTCCAAGTCAGCAACAAGAGTCTTTTAGAGCGAGAGGGGAAGGAAAGAGAGGAAGGGGAGGGTAGGGTCTTTATTCCAATCCCGTCTTATTTGCATGCATAGAGAAAAAACTGATTACTGGATAGAGTTAAAAAATGATGCAAAAAAATAAATAAATAAACAAATAAATTAAAAAAATAAAAAGTTAGATCTGTTTTTGTTTTTTTTTCGATTTTATTTTAATTGTCCTTTACTTTGTCAGAGAATGATCACGGTTTCTATTCTTTATTTTTCTTAATTTTTTTTCATGAAAATCATAACATGAAGAGCACGGGCGGCAAAAATGAAGAGATTTATTGAGTATAGTTTAGATTAAAGTTGCTTAAAGGAGCGAAAACCGTGTGATGAAACTTTATTCTCTTTTAATATAAAAAGAACATTTAAATTCCGTAATGAGTCATTATTCTAATCATCCTTTAGAAATAAACTTTGTACATGTAACCCTACCTAGCTGGGTGGATATTCCCTTAACTTACTTAATCACTACTGTAATAGGACCCACTAGTCTAGTTACCTATAGAAGCTCAGTGCTTCTTCCTGCTCTAAGTAATTGCAGGCCCTAACTAGTTATGGTAGCGTGCCTAGCAGCCGTGCAATACTACAGAGTTCACACTCTTGGGTCCTTGAGTATCAGTGGAGTACTAAGGCCACTGTTCCCTAACTAATACGAGTGGGTGTCGAGACTTGACAAGAATAGAATAGCTACACTCCAGACGAAGAAGAACACAAAAGAGAAGAAGTTAAAGTTACCACCTATAATATGTTTATTCCACGAATACTCAATAATCAATGAATGGAAGCAATTCTCAAAGAATAAAAATAAAAAAATACAAAGATGATCGACAAGCAATCAGGCAATAAAGGTACTAACAAATGGTCAGAATGATAAGCGCCAAGCAGATACTCGAGATAAAGTGCGGATATTATACTAAGATCAGATACTAAACAAAATGGCCAGAATACTAAATAGAAGATACTAATAAAATGGTCAGAACAGAAGATACTAAGAACTAAACAAAATGCCTAATGAAAATGCCTTATACCGGTTGTCAAAATAGAAATAATCCAAACAAAATGCCTAATAGTCAAAATAGAAATGATCCAAACAAAATGCCTACGGTAATGAAAATGCCTAATAGTCAAAATAGAAATGATCCAAACAAAATGCCTACGGTAATGAAAATGCCTAATAGTCAAAATAGAAATGATCCAAACAAAATGCCTACGGTAATGAAAATGCCTAATAGTCAGCCAACGCTAAGAAAGAAAAGAAATAAAACACAATATTAGACATACAACGTAATCAATAAGATAACCATCAAATAATTATTCTATTAACCTTAAGTAAAAGTTCAACTTAGCAGAACAAGCATAATTAAATTTCATGTTCTCAATCTAACACTGTAACAGTCAAGGTCAATCCTACTGTATCGGTATGATCTTATAATTAATAGGTAAAGACAAAGGTAAACACAATATTTAGAGAGGAAAATTCATAGCATCATAGGAATAATAAAATCAGCCGTCTGTCATTTGAGTCAATGAATGTCTGAAGGGACGAAATTAATACTTACAGTAATAGTACTTAGAATCTGTTAAATTTACAAGGACAATGGCCTCGCGCTAAATACACCTAACTTAAGCTTTGCAACAACTTACCCCGAGTCACGGTGATAATCACGTAGAATTAAAACAAATGATAATCCAACACAAGTTTCACAATAGTTCAATAATCTCCACAATAACTTCTCCCTAAATTTCCAACGATACTACTGGCACTTCCAACGTGGCCTCCACATACTCCAAAAAGATACTGACTACGAGTCTTTCCGAGCTCTACAATTTATAGTCCAAGCTCAGTCGGCAAGGCCCCCGGTCAAAGACTTCCCTGGTTTCCCAGTTCGTCCCTAGAACAAGGGCCAATGCCGACCGAGGAAAATCTACTCCGTCGAACGGCACTATATAACCCGTTTCCCCAACTAAACATCATCCGACCGAGATCATAGAATCTGCGGAAGGCATCGTTACATCTACGAACTACATTTAGCATCTCCCGATCAAAGTATGTCGAAAGCCGACCGAAGAAAAGCCTCTCTGGCCAGCTGGACAGAAATGAAAGAACAAAGTATCTTCCGAATTATTAAAGAAAAAAGAATAAACCGCTAGAGGGGCGGAGACTACTTTCCCGCCACTAAACTAAGTCTACTAACAAGCTAGAAGCACACTTGGCTCCACCCACAAGCTGATAATTGATATACTAAAGATTCTAAAGACCTACTGCTGCGCCACAAATAAATAATTATACCAGCCTCCTTACACTCGCCCCACAAAAAATTGTTCGGCTCCGACGAACTGAACTTAACCTCAATACTCAACCCTAAGGTAAGGTCAACAGTACCACCAAAGTAAGTAAACACAGCAAACTCTCTTACCGGGACACGATCATCATTGCGTAACGGAAACACTCACGCCACGAGATAGACAGCACTACTGATATAATGGAAAAGTTCAAAGGAACGGTGCGGCAGTACGGAACATAATGCGGGAGGTAGAAGGTAAAGTGGGGTCAGTCGACTGTCCAGTCAATGATAAAAAATGAGGTCATCTCAAACGTAATTACTATAGATACTTAGGCCTATCCAAAATAAAACCGATACAAAAGATTTAGATCATTCAAAATATCATCATTATATAGTGTGAATAATTAGAACAAACTGACCACAAGATTAAGTACAGTGCTAAATTATGCTTAACAAGTGTAGCATCCTCTCTCGATAGGAATATCTTATACCATATAAATCAATAGCGAGCAGGTTACACAGATTGGCATTATATATGTTACAACATGTGACACTAGAGGATTACAAAAGTCGTGGCAAGAATAAATGGTATTTCATAATATAATTAGCACAGTCGAGGAATCGTTACTTGGCAACCCGACGTATAAAAAGGCAAAAAATTGAACAACACCCCATAAGCCACACAGTGAACATGAAAAGGCAAATATAGAAAATTGACATTAGAATATGCATGGTTACAAATGAATTAAAAGAGAGCGTTGCATAAAAACAGCAAGGGAAAAAGGTAAACATGGTAGACAAAATGCACAAAATTGTGGAAAGAACAAAACACCCAACATAGGACGTGGAGCTCCAGATCGACACAGGCACATTAAAACATTCAACATTATAAATCATCAGTGCTCAAAGCAATAGAAAAACAAGATGGTCAGCAATAAAGGGAAAAGAAATGGAAATGATCAGTGAATACTTTCCCTAGACATCGTCCTCCAGAGAGGATATTATACCGAACTAGTAGCCTGTAAATCTGATTCACGCAACACAGATTATGAATTATGATACTTATTAAATTCACAATCATTCTCAAGAGCTTCTCCCACATCTACTTAAACGAACAATCCTTTTTCTCCAGTCACCATGTACAGTAGATAATTAAAGTCTATACTGAACATCAGGATACAATTATAGTTTTAGTACTTAAAAGAAACACCTCAAGAGATAAAGCAGGTATACAGTATAGTGGTCGGGATAATCATGCAGCTGCCAGAGCGGACCTAAGAAAAATCTCATCGAGTCCCAGACTCGGTTTCTACATCAACCCTACTATTGCATGGGATAGGGTTCGAATCTCTCCCAAAACCATTCTTTACTCGCCTTTTACGATCTGGTGAAATTGGCAAACCAGTGATCCTATTCTTAGCTCCCCGCTCCGACTAGCGGGCCCCGGGATCACACGGGTGTAGAATAAGAGTCCCAGACTCGTTTTCTGCGCCAACCCTATGATTACATGGGATAGGGTTGAATCTCTCCCAAAACCATTCTTTACTCGCCTTTTACGATCTGGTGAAATGGGCAAACCAGTGATCCTATTCTGAGCTCCCCGCTCCGACTAGCGGGCCCCGGGATCACACGGGTGTAGAATAAGAAATAGAGCTAGGCTTACTAACATAAATCACATTCGATTACTCCCTCATCCCTCAACTAAAAATTGTAAAATAATACATTGTTAATCAGTACAACTGTTAATTAAAAACATAGTCGCACATCGCAAAGTCCTAGGTAACACATAAATTCATAACCCATCATATTCAATATAAATCGTCAAGTGAGCAGTTACCGGTATTAGTAGGCAGGATAAAAAGACAGTAAAAGAAAACAATGAAAATTAAAATGCAAGAAAATCATAAGAAAAAAAAAACAACCAAGCCAAGACCGTCACAAAGTGTTCTTGATATTAAATTAAAAGGTCCCTGTGTTGGTAATCATAGTTTGTATTCCATAAGCGTAACTTGATAGGCTATCCAACTGCACGCGCAGCGCCTCAGTGCAGTCATAACAGGCAACACTACAGCATCACACGGTCTTCTCTCACATGTAGTCCTTCAGTCTATAGTGCGCTAGGCGGTAGGGCACAGCCTAGTAAAGACCAAAGCGATCAGGCTTACGAGAGCTCCGCCTTGATCGGCGAGGAAGTCGCTGCTCGTCCGGTAGCACAGGTAATGAGGCGTCCTTACGCTGGTGGGTCAGCGCAGATGGACCAACCAGCGGCCTGAGCTCACGGAAGGTCACTCTCCTTTTATCTGTGCTATCTCCGCATGGTGTTATCACTGCTGGCCCACCTGCCGATGCTGGTAGCTCAGCTAACTGGTAAGTCTGCTCGCTAAACTTGTCCTGAATCTTGTTGCGTCCCAGGGGGTGTTGCCGCAACAATACTTTATCGCCAATCTCTGGTCGATAGGCTGTGGTCACGTGGGGCTTCTCACGCTGAAGGAATCTGTGACCACTACAAAGGTTCCTACTGCCACCACCAGGTCTGTCGGAAGACTGATAATCCTCGACACCAACACATCGCTTGTTTCGTCTCTGTCGATTGCCACCAAGGCTGCTCTCATGATGACGGGGATTCGGTTCATCTAAGTTTGCAGCATATCTGCTACCTAAAACGTTTGCACCACAAGGTCCGGTCACATTAATTGCCATGTCTCCCTTTCTACCTTTAACAACATTAAACTCTACCCTCTCTCCATCACCAAGACTTCTAAGATATTTCCTGGGATTGTTTCTCACTATGGACGAATGGTGTACAAAAATGTCCTCCCTGGTGCCATCATGGGTAATAAATCCAAAGCCCCGTTTGACGTTGAACCACTTTACCGTTCCTGTAACTCTGGAACCGATTACTTTCCTGTCACTTCTTCCTTCGTCATAGTCAGTAGAAATACTCATGGAATGAGCTTGACCTCGTGGTGCCACTCCTTGCGTAACACGTCGATCATTTCCTCTACGGGAGGCGGGGCTGCTCAAGTCCGAGTTCGGCTCCTGGGCGCAAACTCTGGCAAAATGGCCTTGTCTACCGCATCTGAAGCAGACGGCGCCTGTCACGCGTTGGTTCCGCCCCTTTGATGATCTCAGGTTATGTCGGTGAGCGTTGGGGCGCGGCCTATCTCCATCGTAGCGAGACTGGCTAATCCTTAGATGTTCCTGTTCGATTAGGAGGCCTGTAAGTTTAGCCACTTGCTTGGTTAGAAGCGCGACCGCCTCATTGTAGTCACTGCTCTCTTCTGAACTTAACGCGGTGACCTGACGTAAGCTTGCTCTCGCCGCCTCCCCCTCACTTTCACTGTCGTCATCCTCCATCTTTAGTTCTTGAAGGCGTATTTCGTTGAATGTGGCATTTGGAGACGAGGTGAGTTGACCCCGTAAATGCCGCCTTGTCTGCCTGTCTCTTAGGTTCTCCACGAAAGTATCTCGCAGTTCACTGATTGGGGATAGATCGATCTCGCTGTCTCTTTGTCGCGAAGTCACGGCACCGAAGGCCTCTTTTAGCCTATGGGAAAAGGCACGGACGCCCTCATCCTTTCTCTGCTTGGTATTCAAGAAAGCCCTCTTTAGGGCAGGAAGAGTTCTTTTCTCCCCGTAGCACCTTTTAATTATCCCCAAGACCTGGTCAGCAGTGGCTGCTCTCCCCTCCAGGTGGCACCGTATTTCTCTTTCCACCTCTTCTCCGACTTTCTCATATAAATAGGAAATTTTCTCCTTGTCAGAGTCTATGTGTAGGCACTCCCAGGCCCTCTCAATGCGACAGAGGAATCTTGTTGTTTCCCCGACTCCTCCATCGCCGTAAAACTTATCAACCGTTATTTCTCTCGGTGCGTAGACGATCATCTTCTCTCGCTTTGCACTTGCAGCAGTCGGGGCTGGCTGACCACTAGGCATTCTACAAGACTAGGGGAAAAGGAGCAAAAGGGAGGAGATCGGTGTTCCAACAAGGAAAGACAACTGAATAGGAAAACAACTAAAGACCTCAACTTCGACACCACTCTAGGGATATACTCAAAATATCCCACCGCTGCCACCAAATGTAACCCTACCTAGCTGGGTGGATATTCCCTTAACTTACTTAATCACTACTGTAATAGGACCCACTAGTCTAGTTACCTATAGAAGCTCAGTGCTTCTTCCTGCTCTAAGTAATTGCAGGCCCTAACTAGTTATGGTAGCGTGCCTAGCAGCCGTGCAATACTACAGAGTTCACACTCTTGGGTCCTTGAGTATCAGTGGAGTACTAAGGCCACTGTTCCCTAACTAATACGAGTGGGTGTCGAGACTTGACAAGAATAGAATAGCTACACTCCAGACGAAGAAGAACACAAAAGAGAAGAAGTTAAAGTTACCACCTATAATATGTTTATTCCACGAATACTCAATAATCAATGAATGGAAGCAATTCTCAAAGAATAAAAATAAAAAAATACAAAGATGATCGACAAGCAATCAGGCAATAAAGGTACTAACAAATGGTCAGAATGATAAGCGCCAAGCAGATACTCGAGATAAAGTGCGGATATTATACTAAGATCAGATACTAAACAAAATGGCCAGAATACTAAATAGAAGATACTAATAAAATGGTCAGAACAGAAGATACTAAGAACTAAACAAAATGCCTAATGAAAATGCCTTATACCGGTTGTCAAAATAGAAATAATCCAAACAAAATGCCTAATAGTCAAAATAGAAATGATCCAAACAAAATGCCTACGGTAATGAAAATGCCTAATAGTCAAAATAGAAATGATCCAAACAAAATGCCTACGGTAATGAAAATGCCTAATAGTCAAAATAGAAATGATCCAAACAAAATGCCTACGGTAATGAAAATGCCTAATAGTCAGCCAACGCTAAGAAAGAAAAGAAATAAAACACAATATTAGACATACAACGTAATCAATAAGATAACCATCAAATAATTATTCTATTAACCTTAAGTAAAAGTTCAACTTAGCAGAACAAGCATAATTAAATTTCATGTTCTCAATCTAACACTGTAACAGTCAAGGTCAATCCTACTGTATCGGTATGATCTTATAATTAATAGGTAAAGACAAAGGTAAACACAATATTAAGAGAGGAAAATTCATAGCATCATAGGAATAATACAATCAGCCGTCTGTCATTTGAGTCAATGAATGTCTGAAGGGACGAAATTAATACTTACAGTAATAGTACTTAGAATCTGTTAAATTTGCAAAGGACTATTGGCCTCGCGCTAAATACACTAGCAAGCTTTTGCAACAACTTCCGAGTCACGGTGATAATCACGTAAATTAAAACAAATGATAATCCAACACAAGTTTCACAATAGTTCAATAATCTCCACAATAACTTCTCCCTAAATTTCCAACGATACTACTGGCACTTCCAACGTGGCCTCCAGATGCTCCAAAACGATACTGACTACGAGTCTTTCCGAGACTCTACAATTTATAGTCCAAGCTCCAGTCGGCAAGGCCCCCGGTCAAAGACTTCCCTGGTTTCCCAGTTCGTCCCTAGAACAAGGAGCCAATGCCGAACCAAGGAAAATCTACTCCGTCGAACGGCACTATATAACCCGTTTCCCCAACTAAAACATCACCCGACCGAGATCATAGAATCTACAGGAAGGCATCGTTACATCTACAGAAAGTTTCTACATTTAGCATCTCCCGATCAAAGTATGTCGAAAGCTGCGACCAATGAAACCGAAAAGCTTCTACTGGCCAGCTGGACGAGAATGAAAGAACAAAAGTATCTTCCGAAATTATTAAAGAAAAAAGAATAAACCGCTAGAGGGGCGGAGACTACTTTCCCGCCACTAAACTAAGTCTACTAACAAGCTAGA
>JAWDGP010007212.1:10000-17069 GCA_033675545.1 Elysia crispata | reverse complement strand
ATGTGCCTTGCCCGCGGCACCCTGAGCCACCGGACCCGATACTCGACGGGTAATAAAATACTGAGTAGACCCCAGCACAAGTTGGTGGCGGCAGATCTAAAACCGATTGGAAAAGATCTACGCGTTATAGTGTAAAATGTAAGTAAAGACTCTATAAAAATTTTTCTAGATATTGGGCCTTATGTATACTTGTGTTAAACTTTTCTTTCTTTTATACTTGTATTAAATATTCAATCACATTTAAAAGAAGTTATAAATTATTTTTGTCTGACTGTTACAACCTTTGACGAAGATGAATCTGTAAATAATTTGTCTTTCAGATACTGTAACATAACATGTCATGCAGAATCTGCCACAATGTGTTTGACTGGTGGGAGAAAAACCGCCATAAAATAGTTTTCTTGGTTGGATATTTTTTTTAAATGCGGGACGTACTGAATAAATTATTTTTTCTAAATCACATTAAACTGGATTTATAATCAAGACTATTCTATCTGTGGTTCCTTAAATAACTTTCCCATCTTTCTTCCTACCTATCAATAGGATATGTTTGTGTAGTAAAGATTTACGCGAAAGATCCATGACTTTTTGTCCATATATTCATACATGCCTCTCTCATGCTATCACTTTGCTTCCTCTCCTTTCGATATAGATTTCACATAAGAAGAGGATAATAAAGTAACTATGCTTTTTCTTTGCTTTCTCCTTTTGAACATAAATACATAAAAGAAAGGGAATTTTCTAGCTTTTGTCTGTACATCAATCAAGATCCAAAATTTATGTTTGTGTCTTTTGCCTACCTCAGAAGTTTAACACATTGTTTGTTAGATTTTCGAGGACCTGTTTCGTACATCACGTCGTTAGAGTTATTGCAGCTCGACGTCTCCATATTTAAAATTTTCCGGAGAAACGGGAAGATGAATTGCGCGCTCACTTGACCTTCTGGTCCGCGCCATTCTTATTTTTGTTCTGACGGTCGAAGCGCTTGGTAAAGAGGCTAATACCAAGACCGTCTGATACGCAGACTAGGCACTAAAAGCAAGCTATACCACTCATAACTGATTCTGTACAGCACGAAGATGTCAGGATCGCTCTCACGCGTTAAAATTTATTTAGTATAGTCCCATTCATCGTTGTATTGTGAAACATGAAGGCCTCAAGGTTGTTAAGGTTAGTTTCCGTACCGCTCCGTCGAGTTAGTGAAGAAAGCCTATTCTGAACACCCAGCCGTCCTTGGCTGATGGCAGAGTGTTCTTGCGGTGTTCCATACACTTTTCTACCAAAACTAATCCAAAGGTTAAAACCGAGAGAAATTGCAGCTCCAACAAGAGCTCCATACTTGTTGGCCCACGGTAAAGAGGTTCTGATAAGGAAAATTCCGGGACTTTCGGGAGCAGAACCAAACGCGCCAAATACAAAGTAGTGGCCACCGGGATTACAGACCCTTCCAACGGGTCGTCAAATAGGCGAGGCCTATAATCAGACCTCCATAGCCGTCCCATTACCGAGTTTTGTGGATAAATATCACAGTTCCTTCCCTCAATTTGCGAAGAGGCCACCTGAGGAGATCCTCCACGGTGTTGGCTGCCAAGGCATTCAGACCTGCGAGGAGAAAAAGAAGAGAAAACGAGTATTAAAATTTGAGATGAAGTTAAGGTATAAAATCCTATCATTTTACAAGTCACAAAATGATAGTTGACTAATTGCTGCGTTTGGATAGCACAACAGAAGTGTTTAGCTGACGACAAAGACACCATGAAGCCCCTCCCCCCCCCCAAACCTCACCCGCGCCCCAAAAAATGTTGCAATATGTAGCTATAATAATATAGCAAAGATAAAAATCGTAAAAGAGCTATATGTGTTTGTTTTATTGAGGTGTTATTCCTGAAATACTGACATTTCTTTCCCGATATTCTGCAAAGTTTTTTATGACATCCTGCTGGTTAGATAAAAGAAACATATGGCTGGATTGAGCAGCGACCATGAATAGGACACCATAGAGAAGACGCAAATGAATAACAGATAAACAAACTAATAAATATTGAATGAGTAAACGAATAATATTAAACGAACCAAAACATACGATGGGTAAATATAAACAAGATCAACCAATCAATCAGCGAATAAATCAATAAATTAAATAGTTGTTCATTCCATCAACCAGACAACCAATCAATAGTAAAATCAACCAATATGTCTAACAAACAATCAATCAACCAATCGATCAATTTAATGAACAAACTATCAATCCATCCATCAATCAGGTGCTTTACCGATTAAAAAAATAAATAAAAATAAAAAAAAAAACTTATCCGAGGAGAGTGTGCTGATTGATCTGCAGCACAAGATGGCCACATACAGACCCCGCATTCCTGACATGTCGCTCATCGCATGCAGCACGAAGAATGGCGCGAGCTGGTTACGGTTGGAGATGAGTCCAGCCTAAACACAGAGGAAGAATCAATCTCTACAGGGTTTGTAACTCCGTCATTGGTAATCATTACCTTATAGGACTGGCGATTGGGGATTTATTATTTATTATATTGCATGTTGATGAATCGTAAAATATGGTTCAATGAGGCAAAATTAATTATCTTTGATTAATTACAGAGATTTCCGATCATTGATCATTGGATCACTAGATGTTAACTTTCCATATCTAAATTGGTTCAAATCTTCTTTACAAAAATGATGCGGTAAGTGCCGCAACTTAAGTCTATGTAATGGCCACAATAGAATGGAATTTGCAACGATTTTACAGAAATTTTGCAAGTCAACAATCATCTGATTATTGATGTAGACGGAGCATACAATTCTTTTGATTTCATTTTTCATATTTTGGAAGGACTTGTACTTTTTTATCTATAGTGTATGGTTATCATATGCAAATACTCCTATTAAAGGCAATACTCCTGCTTTGTTGTATTGGGTGTTGTTGTTGTTTTTTTAATTGATCAAAAACTCACACTAGAAGCCAAGAGGTTAGTAGACACTATAGTGACCGGAAACTGAGCATTACACGGACTTTCGACCAAGTCACGTTATCGTCCAAGAAATACATAGAGGGGGATCAATCTGTATAAGTTTTATATCTATGATTGGGAATTAAAATCTGAAAGATGAGGCACCTGGGGAATTACAATGCATTTTATAGTGAAATTACTTTAAATATATATATATATATATATATATATATATATATATATATTGTATATATATCTAAATATATATAAATTTATAAGTGGGCGAGTAATACTGAAAAGCATATACACTGGTTACCAGTAGAACAAGCATTAAATATAAGATTTCTGATTCTCTTTTATAAGTGTCTAAATGATACTGCGCCTAAATATTTGTTAAATCTGAGTTTTATGCGTTACCTCGTATGGATCGCATTCCTTCATGGAGAAATAAGCGAAGATAAGGAGACCGAAAAAGCAGAAAACAATTCCGTACACTACAACAAATAGTGTGAGGCTGAGGTAGGCCACTTTAGCACCGTGTAGAGTCTTGATCGAGCTGATTCTCTGCAGAGTTGACTGACTAAAGCCGTGCACCAACCTTGACAAAGATGCAACGAGACGGCAATGACTCGGGATCGTAGAGGTATTTCAAAATGGAAGGCAAAGATGGAGTACTACACTTCATAACTCATCAACTTTAAAAACAAACGATTTTTACAGTTAGGCTACCTAGGTTGGATCTAGTAAAAGTTGACGAACTTTAACGGATAAAACACCGGCTTACAGTGATTTGAAAAGACGACATTGATACTAAAAATTTTGTTAGAACACATTTTTTTCCGGTTTTTTCCGCGACTGATGTAGCTGGTTTTTTTTTTTATTTATTTCAAACGGATACTACTAGCGAATTAGCTAATATGTAGAACGCATTGGTTTTAGCGGCAATATTTTGTAACGGTTTAGGTTGCTCGATGCACAATCTATTACTTATCGCTTAATGTTACAGTCAAAACAGAATGCAGATTCTTAACAAAGCAGCATTATTCCTTGTGAAATTGCATGCCCATTGGCTGTATATATAAAGGGTATAATTTATGATAAATTACTTAAAGGCTCTGCTTGTTCATATTTTCTCTATCATCCATATGAGGACATTTTATTTCTTAATTTTTGAATTTTTTTTTGAAGGATGAAAGGTTATCAAAATCTGGAATATCTTTTATAAGGGACTAAACAGTTTCAATATTTACCTGTAGAATGATGGATCTCGCTTGATGAAAAAACAAACGTTTGGATATAAGTCAAAACATATTAACTACATCATTTTTCAGTTCTTGGAAAATGCTAGATTTCACTAATTAATAATCTTGATAGATCAATGAAGAAATTTGACTATTGAACCATTAAAAAATCTATCGATCCCGGATGTATTGGTTCTTGGTCTCACCAAATGAAACAATGCGCTACGGTCACCCCCCAGATGCTGTGACGGAAGGTGAGGTCTGCAGTAAATCTGTTCCGATCAAGTCGGCCGCCAACCTGTGCTATGAACTATAAAAACATTTCCCACGCCACCAGTCTCCAGAACATCCTGCAACGACAAGAAAATGAAACAATCTGAACTAATGTTAGATCGCTTACTTCAGACAACTCCCCTACTCTCCATACATCTTGTAACTTCAAGAAGCGGAAACAATCTGAACTAATGTTAGACCGCTTACTCCAGACAAACACTCTCCACACGTCATGTAACGATAAGAAGTAGAAACAATCTGAATTAATGTTAGACCGCTTACTTCAGACAAACACTCTCTACACGATAAGCATGTAACGATAAGAAGTAGAAACCATCTGAATTAATGTTAGACCGCTTACTTCAGACAAACACTCTCCACACGTCATGTAACGATAAGAAGTAGAAACCATCTGAATTAATGTTAGACCGCTTACTTCAGACAAACACTCTCCACACGTCATGTAACGACAAGAAGTAGAAACCATCTGAATTAATGTTAGATCGCTTACTTCAGACAAACACTCTCCACACGTCATGTAACGATAAGAAGTAGAAACCATCTGAATTAATGTTAGATCGCTTACTTCAGACAAACACTCTCCACACGTCATGTAACGATAAGAAGTAGAAACAATCTGAATTAATGTTAGATCGCTTACTTCAGACAAACATTCTCCACACGTCATGTAACGATAAGAAGTAGAAACAATCTGAATTAATGTTAGATCGCTTACTTCAGACAAACACTCTCCACACGTCATGTAACGATAAGAAGTAGAAACAATCTGAATTAATGTTAGATCGCTTACTCCAGACAAACACTCTCCACACGTCATGTAACGATAAGAAGTAGAAACCATCTGAATTAATGTTAGATCGCTTACTTCAGACAAACACTCTCCACACGTCATGTAACGATAAGAAGTAGAAACAATCTGAATTAATGTTAGATCGCTTACTTCAGACAAACACTCTCCACACGTCATGTAACGATAAGAAGTAGAAACAATCTGAATTAATGTTAGATCGCTTACTTCAGACAAACACTCTCCACACGTCATGTAACGATAAGAAGTAGAAACAATATGAATTAATGTTAGATCGCTTACTTCAGACAAACACTCTCCACACGTCATGTAACGATAAGAAAGTAGAAAACAATCTGAATTAATGTTAGATCGCTTACTTCAGACAAACACTCTCCACACGTCATGTAACGATAAGAAGTAGAAACAATCTGAATTAATGTTAGATCGCTTACTTCAGACAAACACTCTCCACACGTCATGTAACGATAAGAAGTAGAAACAATCTGAATTAATGTTAGATCGCTTACTTCAGACAAACACTCTCCACACGTCATATAACGATAAGAAGTAGAAACAATCTGAATTAATGTTAGATCGCTTACTCCAGACAAACACTCTCCACACGTCATGTAACGACAAGAAGTAGAAACAATGTGATTTAATGTTAGATCGCTTACTTCAGACAAACACTCTCCACACGTCATATAACGATAAGAAGTAGAAACAATCTGAATTAATGTTAGATCGCTTACTTCAGACAAACACTCTCCACACGTCATGTAACGACAAGAAGTAGAAATAATATGAATTAATGTTAGATCGCTTACTTCAGACAAACACTCTCCACACCTCATGTAACGATAAGAAGTAGAAACAATCTGAATTAATGTTAGATCGCTTACTTCAGACAAACACTCTCCACACGTCATGTAACGACAAGAAGTAGAAATAATATGAAATAATGTTAGATCGCTTACTTCAGACAAACACTCTCTACACGTCATGTAACGATAAGAAGTAGAAACAATCTGAATTAATGTTAGATCGCTTACTTCAGACAAACACTCTCCACGCGTCATGTAACGACAAGAAGTAGAAACAATCTGAATTAATGTTAGATCGCTTACTTCAGACAAACACTCTCTACACGTCATGTAACGACAAGAAGTAGAAACAATATGAATTAATGTTAGATCGCTTACTTCAGACAAACACTCTCCACACGTCATGTAACGACAAGAAGTAGAAATAATCAAAATGAAAGTCAGATCGCTTGAAATTTATTTCAGGTGGATTCACTTGAACAACAACAAAAAAAGACAACCGTTATGGAATACTAAGAATAAGATAGCACGAGATTGAAAAGTTATGTTTTGTGGTGTTTTACCATATCGGGCTAACAGGACAAACAGCACGAAAAAATGGGATTTGGTTTGGAAGAATGTGCAAAATGTGGTTTAAATGAACTCAAGTCAATAAGATTAGTAGGCTAATTTTGGTAAAAATCCAAAATTTTTTTTACATATCTTTATACATTCAGTAAAATATCACCAAGGATTCCTAAAATACATACAGGCCAAGTCACCTAAGAGAACAAACTTTTATAGTAAGTGTAAGAGTGAGCCATATCATTTCACTATTTTGCAGAGTTAGGACAAAAATATGTTCTTTGCTGTGTAGGCTGAATCAAAAGTGCGTTCTAAGTACAATTCTGTCCTAACTATGCCCAAAATTTAAAAGAAATAGATCATTATAACTCAAACATGCAAACGTTGTTTCTT
>JAWDGP010007212.1:0-5000 GCA_033675545.1 Elysia crispata | reverse complement strand
AGTTTTGTTGTGTATTGATATATATATATATATATATATATATATATATATATATATATATATATCCACCTTATTTTCTAATCTTTTTTTTAAAGTCCTATCGATACCTCTTTACTTACGAAATATCGCAACTTGGGCAAAGGAATTTCCAAAAATCTTTGATTAAAGCATTCTTGTTTACTTTTACAAGGTTAAGAATCTTTGACTAGTCTATTTTATATCATTATGAATCCATAATTTTAGCAAGTATATATCCTACTTCAAAGACAATTCATCACCTCAACCTGCCTTTTTGAAAATGTGAGGCGTATCTGAAGGAACGTAACTTTTTATATATTTTGATACCAAATAAATTTCCATCCACCATACAAGTAACCATCTGTTCCGAAAAAATTAATGCTGCTATAAATTTATCTATGTCTCACTTAATATAAAAATATGGACCAGCATAACCCATTGATTAATTTTGATTGTATCCATGTCCTACATGCTGATTCATTCTATTAACTCAGATCTGGCATAAATGCGGGAGCAGACTGCTGCATAAAAAGAAAATATTTAAAATACATACATTGGTGACTGTTTTTTGTTGTTTTATATTTTGAATACAGCTTTGTTCACCTCTGAATTTCAAAATGGCCCATAACCTTAATGCGTATTTTTTTCTTTTTTATTTATTGTTTCGGAGACTTGTGACCTAGCTTGTCTGGATAAAGCAGAATCTCGTTAAATTTAGAGGCTAGATTTTAGGTATGGTAATCAATTATTGTTTATTTGATTAAAAAAAGCTCTATGAATCGGTTTTGTTTAAAATAATGTCAATTATTTTAACAAAAAGATTGGATGGATTGCCAAGCTTTCGATAAAAATGTTGTTTGGCTCAGTTATTTCTACTTGTCGACGATTCCATCAAAACTGAATGCCATGCTTGCCCTAATTTTACAAAAATACAAAAGCTAGCGCTCATGGACTCTTGGAAGCATTATTTAAGTGATAATGAGTTTTCTTTTATTTTAATTTGTCTAAAAAAGATATAATAGAATAATATGCTGGTAGGCTGTTATAATCTATGCATGATTATACACAATGCCCCCCCCCCTTTTTTCCACTCTCTCTCTTTCTCTTTCTCTGTCTTGCTTTGTTTGTCCCCTCCCTTTCTCTCTTTGTCTGTCTCTCTATCTCTCTCTCTCTGTCTGTTTTTCCTTTTTCCAATTCTGTAATTTATTCTTTCTTTCAGGCAAGTATGCTCCATCAAATTAGATGTTGATTGATGCGTTGCAATTGGAACTATGTATTCTAGCCCCACCAGAGTCAGACCATTTGTATTAAGTTTGTCATACCCATGGAATGTTTAAACTGGCTTTCTTTCCTACCACAAAAATATACTTTACATCAAAAACTTTTGTTCTCCTCAAAATAGAGCTCTTAAGAAGGTAGAAGAATGAATATTTCACTCGTCATATTAACACTGAAATAGATTTATTTACTTTTTGGAGATATGGCTTTTTTAAATAGATAAAAAAAGTTGAATAAGTAGTTTACTTTTCATAACTATTTAGTTATTGTACGCCTTGGATAAATCTTAATTTTTTTACCCTTTTAATTCATTTCCTTATTTCTTTCTTTCCCTTGCGTTATTGTTTGTTTGTTAATGTTGTTGTTGTTGTTGTTTTGTTTTGTTTTTCGTCGTCCTTTTGTTTTTGTCTTTTACATGTTTTTCTTATGATTACGGGCATTAGTAATAACATAGTGTTTTTTTGTCATTTCGATTGTTTTCTTTTTTTCCTTTTTTCTGTACTTCTAATCACCAAATTTGTCAATAACACCTCATTTTGTCTTTACAGAGTATGATTGTGTATGAAATACTTCATCAGATCTTGAGAATTGTTTTTAATATGCACTTTACTTAAATCTCAAATGGCTCGAGAGCACTTCAGTTTGCTCTGCCTCCCACCCCTCAATCGCTGGGTGTGTTCTTGAACTCCACATTTAATTTTGTTTTTGAACTGTGCCTTTTTGTTTTAATTTATCTTAGTCTCTCAATGTCTTCAGGAATTGCAAACATTCTGATATAAATTTTCTCTCATTATGCTCATTTTCAACATGAAAAGTAAGAACACTTGCAAATTTCTTGGGTGAAATTGCAATCCTGTTGGGTGCTTGAGCTTCCACTCGGACAGAAATATTTCAAGATGAACAAATCATGTTTATAATATAATGATACAAATAGTCATAGCTTTAAAACAACTGCCAAAATACACAGATTTTTGCACTATTTTTTTTTTTTTAGAATTTTTGTGGGAAGCAAGCACGTGATCATGGCATCGCTACTTCGATAACTGGATCCTAAAACAATTTCTAAGCACCCCATACTCCTCCCCCTCCCCCCCCCCCCCCCCCCCCACCTTTTTTAGCCATCGTATGAGTGCCTTGAAGAGGTACTGGACACATTATTTTTATTGCACTGGAATTTTTTCAAACTTCTCTTTTTTATCAAGTCTTATCACACTGAGATTTAAAAAAAAAAAAAAAAATCCCAACGTCAAAGGGGGTACCAGATCCTTTCACATCACGTACATACGAAAAGAAGGAAAATGTAGCTCAAAGGAATGTGAATGCAAAGAGAAGAGATATAGAGGTATTGAAGGATGTTAAGTGTGTGTGTGTGTGTGTGTGTGTGTGTGAGAGAGAGAGCAATGTCGGGGGGGGGGGGGAAGAGAGTGTGAGAGAGAGAGAGAGAGAGAGAGAGAGAGAGGGAGAATAAAAGAGAATAATGACGCTATAGAGAAAGGAATGAGAGAAGAATGGAGAAGTCTAGAGGATGCAGGTATTCATCTAATCTAATTCTGTTCCTTTTCAAGACTGTTTTCTCTAAACAAAAGTGTATAGCACTTTGGCAGCTTGAGCACTAGTTCTTTAAAAAGGTAAAGTAATAACTTAACCTCAATAGTGAATTCTTTAAAAAATGTGGGCAGTTTATAGTACCAATCTTTTATTAAGGTAAACCAATGATCTTTAACATTAATAAACAATTTCCACACATAAATTCTCTAATAAACATGGGCAGGTTCAGTACCAGTTCTTTATTAAAGTGAGGTAATAAATTTAAACATTAATGAACAATTCCCACAAATGATTTATTTTACACACATGAACAGTTTGTATATCAACTCTTTAAAATATAATGAAACTTAAAAGAAATTAATAATTTTCCACACATTAGGGGGGTAGTGGGGAAAATAGGTAATAAGTATTAAGGTCATTGATACCCCTTTCATGGACCATCATTTCTCTCATTCTTTCGGAAGCATCCACAAGTTGCAAAGACAAAGATTAGACACAATCATAAAGACTGAAACACATGTCGGCCGACGCATAAAAAAAAAACAAAAGACGAGGATTGAAATAAAAAAAAGCTGATGTTCGGAAGTGTAAAAATATATCCACCCCTCTCTAATGTACTCACTATATTATTGCATAAAAAGGGATATCTAATTTTTACTCTAATTCATAAAATTTGATTTATAACTCCTTGCAAAGGACTCAAATTCTATAAAAACAAATTAGTTTTACTTAATTTAAATTAATTATAATTCATAAAAAATTTTTCTTTTAATTATAATGTCACAAACATATATATAGATTCATACTGACAAAATCAAAAACCCAACAATATTTTTAGAATTTTAAATTTTTATTCTAATGAGGTTCCCCCTCTTCTACATAATATAAAAAACAAAAAATAATAATCTTAAGAAACTAAATAAACATATCTATAAAGCAACATTATAAATTAAACCTACGCTATTAATTCTTATACTCAAATTCTATCTTATCAATTACATTTTCCTTTTCTTTCCTTGTATTCCACGTCTTGCTTCCAACTACCAGATCTTTGTTCACACACCAGTTCTTGTTCGTTCACACACACCAATCCTTGATTGTTAAAACACACCAGTTCTTGTTGTAATAGTCCCTTTTCTTGACTTGTCTTTCTTTACACAAAATTATCTTTTTCAGAATATGTATTTTTTTTTTTTTTTAATCTCAGTTTATGAGACAGTTTTCTTTAGGATCTCTCAGAATAAGAACAAATTATTTCTTGCTTGTCACTTAGGACACAATTGCCTTTTCAATTTTTTTTGTTAATGATTTTTCATACTGAAGATTAGGAGATTTAAAATTTTATTTTGTTAATATTTGTTTCCTTTTGGTTTCTTCTGTACGGGACTAAATTTTTAATATAATTTTTCCTCTCCCGATTTCATCTCTACAGATGTACAATCTCCCGTCTTTCTTCTCGATCAATGTAATGTAAAGTGAAATAGGATGAACCTTAGATTTCACTGACTTATATAGGTCTAAGGCTAAGCTTGCCTTCATTCATACATTCTCGCCCTCTCACCAAGCCTTTCAGTCCCTCACTGCCCGTGAACTTCACTCACAGGAAGGAATCAACATAGCATTGATCTGTAAAGGTATAACAGATCAGCTACATTATAAGTGTTTGATAAAATTGGCTTCTAAAAAGAGCCGCACCCACTTAAGCAAGGAGACTGATGACAAAAAGGTTGTAACGGTGAAGAATCCCTGATAAATATTAATTCAAAGATCAGAAAGAATGATGGAAACGACAATTTCGACAGTGGGTTGAAAAGCACTGCAGTACAGAAACATCAGCAGAAAAAAAAGTGGTTTAAGGAAAAAATGGAAGACCAGTCATAGCCATAGACAGAGCGTGAACATTAATGTGTGTTGAATAAAATGTAAATAAGGAAAGATATATTTAGAAAGATTTATAAAGACTTCAAAATCATGGACAGAGAGAAAGAGAGAGAGAGAGAGAAAGAGAGAGAGATGGGTAAAGAGGAGGCAAAGAAGAGAGAGAGAGAGAGAGAGAGAGAGAGAGAGAGAGAGGGAGATGGGTATAGAGGAGGCAAAGAAGAGAGCGGGAGAGAGAGAGAGAGAGAGAGAGAGAGAGAGAAATAGAGAGGGAGAGA